>JAOQML010019146.1:0-11805 GCA_027568935.1 Erythroxylum urbanii | reverse complement strand
CGTACTTGTTTTATTGTTCAAGAGTTTCTAAGTTAGGAGTTATCTTATACAAATGATCCGTAACAACATTTTCACTCTCTTTCTTATCTTTTATTTCCATATCAAACGCTTGTAACAACAAGTTCCACTTAATTAATCATGGCTTTGCATGTGTTTTCGTCAAAAGATATTGAATAGCTATATGATCAGAATGAATTATAACTTTTGACCTTAACAAATAAGATCTAAATTTTTCCAATGAAAAAATCACTGCTAATAATTCTTTCTTAGTAGTTGTGTGATTTAATTATGCATCACTCAAAGTTAAGTTAGCATAATAAATTACACGCAAAGATTTCTCATCTTTTTGGGCCAAAATAGCTCCAACAACAAAATCAGAAGCATCACACTTAATTTTAGAAGGTAAAAACCAATCAGGGGCCACAATAATCGGTGCAGAGATCAATTTTCTTTGAGAACACTAGAGGCATTAAGGCATTCCTCATTAATATCAAAATGGTCATCTTTTGCTAACAATTGGCACAAAGGAAAACTTATCTTAGAAAAATCTTTGATAAACCTCCTATAAAATCCAGCATGTCCTAGAAAACGTCTAATACACTTGACAAAAATGGGTAGTGGAAGTTTTTCTATAACTTCAATTTTAGCCTTATCAACCTTAATTCGCTTTTATGACATAATATAACCTAGAACTGTCCCCTTTTTCACCATAAAATGACTTTTTTCTCAATTTAAGTCAAGTTGCATTCAATACATCTTTTAAGTACTCGAGTCAGCTTATTCAGACAATCATCAAAAGAAGCGCCAAAGATTAAGAAATCATCCATAAATACCTCGATAAAGTCCTCTATCATGTTTGAGAAAATGGAAAACATGTAGTTTTGAAATGTTACAGTGCATTACACAACCCAAATGGCATCCTCCTAAAAGTGAATGTCCCAAATGGACAAGTGAATTTCATTTTTGCTTGGTCCTCAAGAGTAATCGGTATCTGGTAAGAACCTGAAATACCATCAAGAAAATAATAAAAATCATGTCTAGAAAGTTTGTCTAACATTTGATTAATAAAAGGGAGAGGAAAATGGTCCTTTTTAGTAGCCACATTTAATTTCCTATTATCGATACACAATCTCCATCCAATGGTAGTCCTAGTAGGCAGTAACTCTTGTTTATCATTTCAAATAACAGTAATGCCAAATTTTTTTGGAACTATATACACTGGGGTCACCCACTCACTATATGCAATTGAATAAATCACTCCCTTATCAAGCAGTTTTGAAACTTCCTTCTTAACTACATCCCACATATTAGGATTGAGTCTTCTTGGTGTCTCTCTCACTAGTTTAGCCCCCTCTTATAGGATGATCCTATGCATGCACATGAAGGGACTAATTCCCTTAATGTCACTCAAACTCCATCCTATGATCTTTTTCAATCTTTTCATCTCACTCAAAGTTCTTTTTTTCATGGTCAGCATCCAAAGTAGATGCAAGAATGTCTAGATATGTTTCCCCTTTACCTAAAAACACATACTTCAAATTCTCAAGTAAATGTTTCAGATTTACTTTTGGTGAGGTTGCATTCTTCTCTTCATTGGAAGTTTTCTCTAAGAATTTGCCAAACTCCCGTTCTGCAACATCGTCTAGTAATTGACAGTACTCATCGATCTCTTTAACTAAGTCTAACTACCTTTCTTCTTCTTCCTGCAAGGTAAAATCAAAATCTGTAGGATTAATTTGATCAATAAGAGAATATTCTTCATAAACAACAGTAGTAGGAATAGGTTTAACATTGAAGATTAAAAGTACTACTGTTTTTCCTAGGACAGTCATGGTATTTCCCATTCTTCACATCAGTCAAAGTGGTGGTGGCCATAAAAGGCCTTCTTAGGAGTATGGTGTGCTCCTCTTCTTGCTCTTTTATTTCCCCCATGTCTAAAACCACAAAGTCTACGGGGACAATCAATCCTCTAACATTAACTAATACATCTTTCATTATTCCTTTTGGATAACGGATTGACCTATTAGCTAATTACAAACACATGTTGGTAGGTCTTAATTGTCTTAGATCCAATTTCACATAAATAGAATGAGGCATAAGGTTTATATTTGCTCCAAGGTTAAGAATACCCTTAACATCATCAAGTCTACTTGAGGTATTAGCCTAACTACAAACAAGACATATACAAGTTATAATGTTTGAATGATCATGACTTATGATTTAAGGATACATACCCAGTAAAGTCAATTAAGCATGCATTGTACATGAAACATATATATGTGCATGATTGAATACTAATATGAATGACCAACTTAGTAATGTGTACAATGTGTGTATTGCATGATTTTAGACGCACAAGTCAAACGTCGGCATCTAGACATTATCGGTTTGTCATGGCAATAACTTATCTGGAGTTTTTTGTGAGTCAACCTAGATTTTTTTTCGTTGTAATTGATTTGTTTCTTTTTAAATTCAGTTATTGAACTATTATTGATGTGATTGTGATGATTCCAGACATTGATGATCTGAGGAGTTTAATGATTGAGATTGTATTGGGAGTGTTCCTAATTGAATGTGAATCGAGAGAAGTATGTGTACTCAATTAAATGTTGAATGCTGGACTTAAATCTGATGAATATATGAAAATGAATGTGCACCATGAATGAAAGATATTGATAGCATATTTTGTGAAATGATGCATTTCATCACATTGATATGCAAGATCAAATAAAGGAGTTGTGACTGGAGTGACCAGTGAAAAAGAGCTTAAAGCTCAGAAATGTGTATAAAGAGCCACAGGTTCAGTTATTAATGAGCCCGGTATCTATAGTGGGTAAAGGACAGTATATAAAATGTGCCCAATATTTACAGCAGATACGGGACACTAAAAAAATGCTCGGTCACAATAAAATAAAAAATGAAAGTGAGTCATATATGCATTTGCATTTATAAATTGATATGTATTATATGAATGATTGAATTGATTCATTGGAATGTTCTGAATAGTAATGCGAAATATTGAATACAAATTGTACCTGTTAAAGCATGTTGAAAGGTGACGAAATATTCAATATTTGATGATCTGATCTGTTGTGAAATGAATTATGAATTGTTCTTATGTATTGATATGAGTGAGCACATCAATGATGGTTCGCTCACTGAGTCAGCAAAACTCATCAAAATTACAAATGTTGATTTTCAAGTATGAGAGTGAGACTTAGCTTCTAAGGCAGATTAATAGACGTCTAGTATTGCGTTTTGGGATACAAGAATGGCTCAAAGGTCTGGTCAGCTGATACTGAGAAGTTAGACAAAATAATTTTGTATAGTTTCTCAATTCGTGTAGAACATTTTGTAAATGAGTAGTAAAATCTTAGATATTTTTGGTAGCGTAAATATATGTATTATGTAAAGTAATGTTACAGTGTAAATTATGTTTGTAAATGAAATGGAAAAAGTTGATCTTTTGACTATTTATGTTCTGTATGATGCCATAATAAGTGAATGTGATTGCTCTAACATGCCATTTTCATAGGGTATATTCTTGAATATCCTCTGGATTTTTGGGCATATGCTCTATGAAAGTGGGGTGTTATAGGTTTTGGTATCAGAGCATAGTTTGGCATCCTTAGGGACATATAAGAACATATAGACATGATATATAGTGAGAGACTCAGATAGTGACCATGATTATTGTTTATTATAGGTCATCCGCTGTAGGAGATCAAGTTGCAGAATTAGCTGATCTAGAGTTTGTAGGAGCCAATAGAGAGTCTCCAGTACCTTGACCTAACCAATTGCCTCAAAGAATTCCTAAGAAGAGACAAAAGAGATATGATAAACTTAGAAAGTAAGGGGATATAGACTTCTATAGAAGTACAGACCTTGTTGAGGCAGAAGGTTGGCTAGAGAGAACAAAAAGGGTATTCGATCTGATGGACTGTGAGTATGACGAAAGGTTTGACTATACAGTCTCGCTACTACAAGGTCCAACTTATCAACGGTGGAAAACTGTCCCTGATAGGATCACCCGACCTTATAGTTTAACGTGGGAAGACTTTCTGAAAGTCTTCAAGGAGAATTATATGCCAAAGATCTACCTGGATAGGAAGATGAAGGAATTCCTAGATCTGAAATAGGGTAATCTTATTGTAGTTGAATATGAGATGCAATTTAATGAATTAATGAGGTATGCTACTACTTTGATTCCATCTAAGGAGGATAAGTGTAGTGGTTTGAAGATGAAATGAATATGGAGATTCAAACGAGGTTAGCTATTACTAATATGAACAGTTTTATTGAGCTGAGAGCTGCCTCAATCAAAATTAAATAGTTGTTGAAAGATGGACAAGGAGAGTATAAACAAGAGTTCAGAATGAAGAGAAATGGTGAGTCTCAAGTTAATTTTGGCAGAAGATTTAGTAAACACAAGAATAGATCATTTCAACCACCGACTAGATTAAGACAATCGAGGTGTAAACCCAAGTGCAATTTTGTAAAGGCTAGTAGTGGTAGAGGGCAAGTATTAGGAGGGCATACACAACAGATGCCTAGTTGTGAACACTATAGAAAGAAACATGGAGGAGAATGTTGTAAGCTATCAGGAGCTTGCCTTCGTTGTGGTTTTTTTGAACACCAGAATAGAGACTATCCTGTAACTTTCGAAGCATAGTCTGGAGTGAGAGGAGGAGTAGTGACTGAGACAACTGTCCAATGGAGCAGAGCTAGTGGATCAGGACAGAGAGGCAGAGATAGAGGCATAATAAGTTTGGTAGGTCCTAATGTTAGGACTGAGATGCGGAGTAATCAACCGTAGTCTCCGGCCAGAATTCATGCTATTACCAGACAAGAGGCTCAGAACTTCCCAGATGTTGTAGTAGGTGAGTTATATGTCTTTCAATTTGAAGCATATGCATTATTAGATCCAGGATCTACGCATTCATTTATCACACTACATCTAGCATCTAAATTGTAATGTGAGAGAGAAATGCTAAAATGTGGATTAAAAGTGAGTACACCAATAGGTAGTACTATAGTGATTGGAGAAATGTGTAAAGAGTGTATTATTTGGGTTAATCAGGTAGAATTAGAAGCTAATTTGATTGTATTGCAGTTAAATGAGATATATCTTATCTTAAGTATATATTGGCTTACTGCTCATAGGGCTGTGATGAAATGCTACACTAAGGAGATGATTATTGAACCTCCTAATAAGCTGAGAGTAATATTTTGGGGTGTTAATCAAACAGTGCCAACTAGAATGATCACCTCAATGAGTGCTTTGAGAATGATTCGAGGTGGATGTGAGGCTTATCTAGCCTATGTGATTGATACCTATACTGAGCAGGCAGTCCAGGATATTCTTGTTATTAGAGATTTCCTGGATGTGTTTTCCACTAAATTATCTAGTTTATCCCCAAATAGGGAGATATAGTTTACTATTGACTTAGTTCCAGGTACTGCTCCTATATCTATTCACCCGTATAGGATGGCACCTGCGTAACTTAACTTAAAGCTCAGTTACAAGAGTTATTAGATAAGGGTTTTATCAGACCTAGTGTGTCACCTTAGGAAGCTCCGGTTTTGTTGTAAAGAAGAAGGATGAGACTTTGAGATTGTGTATTGACTATAGACAGTTGAATTAGGTGATAGTGAAGAATAAGTATTTATTATTGAGAATAGATGATTTACATGATCAATTATAGGGAGCTCAGGTGTTCACTAAACTATATTTGAGATCAAGATACTATCAGTTGAGGATACCAAGAGTTGATGTACTAAAGAGTGCATTCAGAACTAGATATGGGCACTTTGAGTTTTTGGTGATGCCTTTTAGGTTGACAAATGCTCCGGTAGCTTTTATGGCATTGATGAATAAAGTATTCCAACCTTACTTAGATCATTTTGTGATTGTATTCATAGATGATATTTTGGTGTATTCGAAAAGTAGAGAGGAACATTATAAGCATTTGAGGTTAGTTTTACATATAATGAGAGAGAAGCCATTATATGCTAAATTCAGTAAGTGTAAATTTTTGCTTGATCAAGTAGTATTCTTGGTCATATAGTATTTGGACAGGGAATATAGGTAGACCCAAAGAAAGTTAAAGTAGTACTAAAATGGGAGGCTTCGAGAAATGTGTCTTAGATTTGAAGTTTTCTTGGATTAACAGGTTACTACAGGAGGTTTCTATAGGGGTTTTCATTGATCTCAGGCCCTTTGACAAAGCTTATGAGTAAGAATATACCTTTCAGATGGAATGATGAATGCCAAAGGAGTTTTGAGGAATTAAAACACCAATTAACTACAGCATCAATGTTAACTCTTCCATCTGGATCTGGAGGTTATATGGTATATAGTGATGCAGGGGTTTTGATGTAGCATGGTAGAGTGATTGTATATGCATTAAGACAGTTAAGGTCATATGAATTTAACTATCCAGTTTATGATTTAGAACTTGCTACAGTGGTGTTTGCTTTAAAAATTTAGAGACATTATTTATGTGGTGAGACATTTTAGATATTCACAGATCATAGAAGTTTGAGATATTTCTTGAGTCATAAGGAGTTGAATATGAGACAAAGACGATAGATCGAACTACTTAAAGATTATGATTGCATGATTGAATACCATACTAGTAAAACTAATGTAGTAGCTGATGCATTAAGCAGGAATTCCAATAGTAATGAGGCAAAAATTCAAACATCGACATTAACCAACCTAGTAAAACTGAGAGTATTAAATATTGAGTTGAATTTGGGGCAGAATGAAGTATTGTTAGCTACGTTGAAGCTTATAATGATATTACATGAAAGGATGAGAAGAGCTCAAAGCAAGGATCTAGAATTTGTGAAACTTATAGAGAAGTTGAAACAAAATATGAATTCTGAGTTTGAATTGAGGGATGATACATTGTGGTTGAAGTAGAGATTATGTGTACCTGATGTTGATGATTTGAGAAAAGAGATTTTGGAGGAAGCACATATAGCAGCTTATACTATGCATCCTGATACTAACAAGATGTACAATACGTTGAAACAATATTTCTGGTGGCCAGGGATGAAGAAGCGAGTGGCTAAGTATGTTGCTAAATGTTTGACTTGTCAACAGATTAAGGCAAAACATTAGGCTTCAGTTGGGAAGTTACATTCATTACCTATTCTAGAGTGGAAATGGGAGAGAATCACTATAGATTTCAATATGGTTTGTCGAGGACTCTGAGGCAACATGATGCTATATGGGTCATTGTTGACCGATTGACAAAGTCAGCTCATTTCTTACCTGTGTGAGAGAACAATACACTAGATCAGTTAGCTCGGGAGTATGTAAATAAGATAGTGAGATTACATGAACTTCCAATGTCCATTGTATCAGACTATGACCCTAAATTTACTTCTATATTTTAGGGTAGTTTACAGAAAGCTTTTGGTAAAAGGTTAAACTTTAGTACAACTTTTCATTCTCAGACAGACAGACAGAGTGAGAGAATAATTAAGGCAGTTAAGGACATGCTCAGAGCTTGTGTTTTGAAATTCCAAGGAGCATGGGATCAATATGTAACTCTGGTTGAACTTGTATATAATAATCATTATCACAGTAGTATTATTATGGCACCATATGAGGCGTTATATCGCAGAAAGTGTCGTTCGCCTTTGTATTGGGATGAAGAGGGTCTAAGGATTGTTAAAGGCCTAAAATTGATTCAAGATACTGTTGATAAGGTTAAACTAATTCGTAAAAAAATTAAAGTGGCTTAAGATAGGCAAAAAAGTTTTGCAGATCAACATAAGAGAGATATGGAGTATTGAGTACGAGATAAGGTATTTCTGATAGTATCACGTTGGCAAGGAGTACTGAGGTTTAGCAAAAAAGGTAAGTTAATCCCTAGATGCATTGGTCCATATTAGATTATTGAGAGAATAGGACCATTGGCTTACAAGTTAGCCTTACCAGTTGAGATGGCTCAAATTCATAATGTGTTTCATATCAGTATGCTTAGGAGATATTGGTCAGATTCGACACATGTGTTACTAGCACGAGAAGTTGAAGTTGCAAGTAATCTAAGCTATGTTGAGGAATCGATTAAAATAGTACGTTATTAGACCAAGTAATTGAGACACCGAGTGATCCTATTGCTTAAAATCCTTTGGAGGAATCATTCGAGAGAAGAAGCCATATGGGAAATTGAGGAGAACATGAGAAAACAATACCCCAACTGTTTGATCAATCAGGTAAGAATTTCGAGGATGAAATTTCTTAAGAGGGGAGAATTATAATAGCCCATTTTCCTCACTAAGGTTAGGACATAGGATCCTATACCATTGTACATGAGAAATAGTATTGAGAAATTATGAGGCGCATTTCATTCACCTGCATAATATTCGCATACACATATGAATTATGATTTTGTACACGTTACAAAGATTGTTTATGCACTCAATTGACATATTTTGGGGTATAAAAGGTTTTAAATAGTTATGATGTGAATTATGAATTATTATGTCTTGAATTTTGGTATGATCATTTTTCAATTATTAATTTGGAATTATTTCTCAAAAATCGGTAGATTATTAAATTTATGGATATTTTTGGACTAGGAAAAATGCCAAGTGGCAATAGAAGTTGACACATAGTAGTAGAAATAAATGACATAGGGCATTAGGATTAAGTGACTAATGACTTAGATAATTGGGTGATAAATGGCTTGGAAATTGAGAGACAAATGGACTAGTTATTAAGAGACAATTGGAACTATGAGTATAGGAGATGTGGCAAGTGACAAATGTCACAACACTTGCCACTCTCCTGTACTTATGATACATACACATTAAAGACCGTCTTTGTCTTTCATTTTTTCTACAAGCTCTTTTCTTCTTCTTTCTTCTCTCATTCACAACACACTTACCCAACCCACACTACCTTGAGTCTTGCCAAAATCTTTCACCTTGCACTCTAAAGAGTTCGTTGATTTCTTCTTGTTGATGAAGAACCTAACCTTTTCCTCCCTAAAATGGTGATGATCGTGCAAGATTGAGGGCTAGGTTAACTTACTGATTTGAGGAAGCTTTGGAGCTAAACAAATAAGTATAATATTGTTCTTCATGGCTTGTTTTAATAGAAGCATTTATGATGATTATTTAGGGATGGATTGACTGTGATAATGGTGTTGATGAGTGCTGGAATGTTGATGAATAAATGGATGTATTTATGTTTTGTTTTTGTGTAAATGATAAACAATAGTTTATGAAATGCTATATTGATGATTTTGAGTTGGAATTGAGGTGAAAATGATAAGGAATTAAGGTATAAATGATAAACCATGAAGAAGATGTTTTGGAATTAGTATGTAGGGGTTAAAATTTGGAAAAATTGAAGGAGAATGGAGAGAAAAATTTTTGGACAACACATTCCACGATCGTTGGAGTGCATCCACAATCTTAGGAATTGCATTGAAAGTGAGATCTTCTCTTTTGGGTGATCTTTAAACCAACTAAGGATAAGCTACTTTTACTTTGGTGCATTTAGATTTGACTGAGGCTTGAAATGAACCTAGATTGATGTTGGATTAGTTGATTAAAGGTTTGATATGTTTAGGTTGTTAACTAAGGTTTTAACCTAAAGAATGGATTGTTGATATCAATATATATAAAATCTGGAAATTTATGAGCGTTATAAGAGAGAAAGTATTCTTAGGATTGCAAAGGTGATCTGAAGGATATAAGAGATGTGAATTAGGTATAAATGAATGAGAATTGAGATTTTGTGTAATTTTATAATGTTAGAAAAGGATTGATGAATGTATAATTGATGAATTTAGAATAATAAAGTTTACTTAAGGTATTAGCCTAATTACAAACTAGATATATGCAAGTTATAATGTTTGAATGATCATGACATGTGATTTAAAGATACATACCTAGGGAAGTCAATTGAGCATGTATTGTACAGGACACATATATATGTGCATGATTGAATATTAATATGAATGATCAACTAGTAATGTGTACAATGTGTGTATTGCATGATTTTAGACGCATAAGTCGAACGCCAACATTCAGACATTGCTGGTTCATCAAGGTAATAACTTATCTGAAGCTTTCTATGAGACAACCTTGATGTTTTCTCACCATAATTTTTTTGTTTCTGTTTAATTCAGTTATTGAACTATTATTGATGTGATTGTGATGATTTTGGATATTGATGGTCCAAGGAGTTTGATAATTGAGATTGTATTAGGAGTGTTCCTAATTGAATGTGAGTTAGGAAAATATGTGTACTTAACTAAACGTTGAATGTCGGACTTAGATCCGATGAATATGTGAAAATAACTGTGTACCATGAATGAAAGATATTGATAGCATATTTTGTGAAATGATGCATTTCATCATATTGATATGCATGATCAGATAAAGGAGTTATGACCAGAGTAACCAGTGAAAAAGAGCTTAAAGCTCATAAATGTGCATAAACAGCCACAGGCTCATTTATTAATGAGCCTAGTATCCACAATGGATACGGGACAGTATATGAAATGAGCTCGATGTTCACAATGGATACAGGACAGTAAAAGGGCGCTCAGTCACAACAAAATAAAAAATGAAAATGAGTCACATGTGCATTTACATATACAATTTGATATGTATTATATGAATGATTGAATTGATTCATTGGAATCTTCTGAATAGTAACGCAAAATATTGTATATAAATTGTACCTGTTAAAGCATATTGAAATGGGACGAAATATTCAATATTTGATGATCTGATTTGTTGTGAATTGAATTATGAATTGTTTTTGTGTATTGATATGAGTGAGCATATCAATGATGGTTCACTCACTGAGTTCACAGAACTCATCAAAATCACAAATATTGATTTTCAGGTATGAGAGAGAGATTTAGCTTCTACGGCAGACTAGGAGAAGTCTAGTACTGTGTTTTGGGATATAAGAATGGATCAAAGGTCTGGTCAGTTGATATTGAGACGTTAGACAAAATACTTTTGTATAGTTTCTCAATTCGTGCAGAACATGTTGTAAATGAGTAGTAAACTCTTATATATTTTTGGTAGTGTAAATATATGTATTATGTAATGTAATGTTACATTATAAATTATGTTTGTCAATGAAATGGAAAAAATTGATCTTTTGACTATTTATGTTCTGTATGATGCCATAATAAGTGAATGTGATTGCTCTAACATGCCATTTTGTAGGGTATGTTCTTGAATATCCTTTGGATTTTTGGGCATATGCTCTATGGAAGTGGGGTGTTACAAGTTTTGGTATCAGAGCATGGTTTGACATCCTTAGGGACATATAAGAACATATAGCCATGATATATAGTGAGAGACTTGGATAGTGACCATGATTATTGTTTATTATGGGTTATCTGCTATAAGGGATCAAGTTGCAGACTCAGCTGGCCTAAAGTCTGTGGGAGCCAATAGAGGAGTCTCCAGTACGTCGACCTGGCCAAATGCCTCAGAGAATTCCTAACAGGAGAGAAAGGAGATATGATAAACTCAGAAAGTTGGGGGCTGTAGACTTTTATAGAAGTACAGACCCTACTAAGGTAAAAGGTTGGCTAGAGAGAAGAGAAAAGGTATTCGATCAGATGGACTGTGAGTCTGATGAAAGGTTTGACTATACAGTCTTGCTACTGTAAGGTCCAACTTATCAGTAGTAGAAGACTGTCGCTGGCAGTACCACCCGACCTTGTAGTTTAACGTGGAAAGACTTTCTGAAGGTCTTTGAAGGAGAATTATATGCCAAAAATCTATTTGGATAAGAAGATGAAGGAATTC
>JAOQML010019130.1:0-11805 GCA_027568935.1 Erythroxylum urbanii | reverse complement strand
TTGAAAAAGCTGTATTTTAGCTTTTAAAAAAGCTATTTCTACTCCAAAAGTGCTTTTGAAGTTTACAGCCAAACACTCATTTTTTCCTTAAAATAGCTTTTGCGGTGGAAAAAAGTACTTTTCTACCAGCCAAAAGCTGAACCAAACGCACTCGAAGTCTCCCTACAATTTATTAGATCTAGTCTAACCCAATTCTACATTCGGTGTTCCCACCCAACTTGGTACAACCAACAGGACCTAACCCTATTTGGCTCAACCTAACTTGGCTAGACTCAAAAAAATTCAACCCAACTTGACTCAATTCACAAGTATCTAACCTGACTTGACCTGACCCACAATGATCCATTGGATTCAAAGGTCCATATTCAATCTCTATAATAATATATCAAATTTTCGAACCTCTGCTGATTTGAGAGGACAGGATCATTTGTGCTGTTTACTTTGTTTCAAGTATATGTCATTGATTTTTAAATACATATTTATGTGGTGTGGAAAAAAATTAATAAATAAGGGAAGAACATCTTTGCTCGAATTCGATCCTACAACAAATGTCAGGTTGTCGAAACAAAAAATTTAAAATTTTAATATACAATTTTCAGAATGAAAGAAGATTCAATTCAGTTTCTAGAAACAAAACCTAATAAAATAAGAAAAACGGGTTCTTTTTCTATACAGGATGAAGATGAGAGAAAAAAGGTAAGACTGTTTTAGGAAGTAATTGTCAATGGCTAGAGTTGTGACCGTGGAGATGGTGAAGGTTAGCACAGCCGCAAGCCAAGAAGGGAAAACCTTCTTGGTTGAATGCCCCAAAACTTGGTATGCTAGATCAAAAGTGTTGAGGAAGAAGCAGAAAGAGAGAGAAATAGAACAACATAAGAAAGTTACGAACTATTAAATTTAAATAAGATCAAAATTGGTTGAGTTAATGTTAATATTAAATGGAACAACCAATCCTAATTTCAGACACAGGAATGAGAGAGGAAAACTAAAACTTAAATTAGAAGTGGAATGGTAGCAGAATAAGAGAAAACCAAAGAAAATACATGGGAAGCAGAAGGAAATTGACTCTGAACTGGATATTATAGAGTTTGAACTTTAAACTTCTAATTTTAACTTGAACCTAATAGATGCTACTTCAAAACGCGTCTCTCCCTAGGAAAATTGCATTCCATCAGAGTAAAATGTCTTCAAGATGTGCATGCCTATAAAAATGAAAACATAACCAATCACAGGAGCCCGATTTAGAAGTCGTGATATGGAGAGAAGAGGGTGAGGAAACCAAGACAAGGATGTCCGTCAAGGGTTAGAAGTTGAACCAGAAAGAATTTGGAAACTAGGGTTGCTCTCCTCTTTCTTTTACTGTGTTTGCTACTTTGGAGCAATCGGGTTTTAATTTGACTTGACCCGAATTAAACTGAATTTGGATGAAGCCAGGTCCTTGCTTTGTGCAATGAAATATTCAAATTTATGGGTGAAACCGTAGTTACATTAGTGGAACATGCTATATAAAATAGATTATTAAAGAGGTCCATAATTATTTCAAGAAGTTCTTCGTGACAATTTACAGACATAACTTCCCCTTCTTTTGTTGGAAACTGTCATTCCAACTCATCTCCCCTATTTTTTTAGTAGTTACCTTTTACAAGATTGTGCTACATAGAAAAATATGCATATATGACTTTTGCTCACACAAATTCTCAGTGGAACACAGCTTATGATGGCAGATATAACCGGGTGTCTAATAGCACAGAAGATATAAAAGAAAACCGAGTCGATCATTCTTCATTGCCCTTTTCTCCTTCTCCACTTTTCAAGAATCTCAAAAACCAGTATGCAGATGACTTTGGATGCCGAGAAAGCCCATTCTTATAGTCCACATAAATCAAACCAAATCGTTTGGTATAACCTTAGGCCCACTCAAAATTGTTCAATAATGTCCAAACAAAATGTCCCCTTACATCCACTCCATCCCTGCCAATGCATATATATAACTTCAATTTCATATACATGCATTATTAAAAACTTTTCAAAGGAGGTTAATGCACGAAAAGCATAGCCATTAATTGATTACTGCTTATGACAATTACAAAAGGAAATCACTTAATGCTCATACGAAGGGAGAGTCTGCGATGGTTTCAATTGTTAGGTATGGAACTTGCGTCACATATCAGAAGCATGGACTCCAATATGGAGTTTATATCTGTGGGATTCCTACCTCAGTAGCTTCTTTTTAGGACAGGGCTATTAAGGTTCGTACCAGATTCCACATAAGTTAAGCATGTTAGTTTACAGATCATGCATCGTCATTACAGATGAAAATATGAAATAGCTTAATGAACTATCCTACCAGCAATAGCAATCTTTTTGTGGGTGCAATTTTTACATACCAAAAATTGAGCAGATGAAATTGCTAAAAATGTGACCATCTTTTAAAGGAAGCATAATAATAAGATAAGAAAGAAATTATGCTACCAAAGTACCACACAATGCTCGTCAAGTAACTTACTTGATTGCTTGAGCAACTAAAGTAAGGTAGCCTTTAAAGTAAACAACCCTCAACTTGTCATCCAAAATTTCATAAAGTGGAATATCTATATCTTCATCATCCATCCCTGCCAAATAGATAAAAATCACATCCAAACTATGAATACAGGTGGTGTGAAAAGCTTTTGATATATCTGCAAACTAAAACTAAAGTGAATCAACTGCAAACTAGCTAATAATCTTTCCCCTTGATTATCATCCAGAATAGTAACTTTCACATGCTACATAACAGCATAAGGTTTTGGTGTATGTACAACCCATCAGCAGGCTGAAATCCATTAACTTAAAAGATACAAATCTAGACCAGCTTCCCAAAACCATCATTTTCTCTTCACCGTTCCACTCTAGTTATACATGCTAGCACTATCTAAATTTGCAAGAATGGAAAGACCAAACAAAGATACTATATTTGCAAACGATTGCAGTATGTCACGTTCTGCATTTTTCAGAGGCTACAAGGTGAGAGTACACAATATTAGGAAAATTTAGGAAATACAATAAATAAATTTAGCTATGTACCGTTTTCAGTAACATAAATTGGTGGGTTATTGTACTTCCGGGAGACATAGTTAAGCACCTTCCGAAGCCCCCAAGGATAAACATAGAGCCACTCTAAAGCTGCCTGCATGCATGGCCATAGACATTTTCTCATTGGACTGAAAAAGTATTATAACATATAACATGCAAATAACATAGAAAGAGGAAAGAGAAAGCCTACCTTCTCACCAATTGGCTCACCCCCTTCCCATTTAGCTGCTCAAAACCATTTAGAGAATGAGAAATTTCAGAAGTGGAAGCATAGAGAAAGCTACAAATTATGAATACGTACTCAGTCTTTCCATAGCTTGTGTTTTATAGAAACAGCTGTCTTCGAGACTATTTGCAGCATAGGCAACAAACCTCGAAGTATAGTGATTGAGACTAATAAAATCGATCGAGTTTCTAAGCAAAATCTTCTCTTCCTGGGAAAATAATGGGAGTTGACCCCCTAGGATTTCAAGCATGACTTCAGGGTAATCACCATGATATATCGGGTGCAAGAACCTACTTTCAAAAAACATAAAAGGTAAATGCCCAAGGCATAGACCAATTGGAAGAATCATATTACAAGTATTCATTGTCTTCTCCATCTTGTTATTAAAAGACCCAACTTATTTCACCTTAAAAGGGTTAAAATCGTATATGTTGGAGGAGCTAGGGTTTCATGGTGATTGAAGAAGCCTTGGGTTAATCAAGTAAGTAACCTATTAATCTTTATGGCTTTGATAAATGAAACATGTTTTGATGATATTTAGAGTTAAATGTTCATAAGGATGGGCATATGCTAAAATGTGGATGACAAATTTGAATAGATTCATGTCTTGCTTTGGTGTTTTGATGGATGAGAGATTATGGAATGATAAAATGTTAGATTAAGAGAGTAAATGGTGTTTAAAGTGTGCTGGAAAAATGTTAGTTGTGACATTTTCAACTGATTAAGCATCTGTAATTTAGCCATAACTTGTGCTGTAGATATCCAAATAAGATGATTTTTCATTTGGATTAAAGTAGATACATATGGCTACATTTTTTATGAAGACATTGAATTCAAATTCTGTCTTTTAGAGTTTCAAATTTTGACTTGAAGTTAAGTACTGGGTATAGGAAAAGGTGCATAAAAATTAGATACATAATGGGTTTTTGTTCTGTTTTCTTAATGAATTAATGTGAATCTCTTTGGGTGATTTTGGAATGAAATAAAATTAGTTTAGAACTAAAGAAAGGGAGTAATTTGGTACTTTGAAATGACAAGAATTTTGGTGATAGTTAGAAGTGAAATGAAAGTGGAATTGAAGATGAATATGTGTAGAAAGTTGATGAAGTATGTATATATGTATATGTTCTATTTTTAGTATTTATGATCAATCATGGACTATAATTTGTTTATAGATGATATTGAGTTGAAATGGAATTAAGAATGATCGGAAAATGATGAGTATTAAACTAGAAATGATAGATCAAGTATAAGATGTTGAATGTAGTAAGAAAAGAGCTAGAAATTTGGAAAGCTAAGAATGCAATTGGATATGTGTTGGGGAAAGTGGCATAACATTTTATGTAGAATTAGGATTGAGGTCATTTAAGCATTCTTTGAAACAGGACTTCGAGTTCTACAACTTCTCTGAAGAATCCGAGAAGAGATTTTGATGTATAAAGGGTCAAAAATTCAAATTTCTGTAAGTGACCCGTGAAGGTCTGCTTAGCGGACGTGGATGTCCACCTAACGGACATTCACTGATTATTTGGTCTTAATTAAGGCTTAAATGGAGCTTGAATTGAACCTAGAATGATGCTTTGATTAAGTGATTAATGTATGATATATATGAAGTGATAATTGTGGTTATAACTTAGTGAATGAATTGATGATATCAAAGTACCAAAGACATGAGTATAATGTGAATGAAGATGGTCATATGATAGGAGTTTTGATTCAAAGAAGTTGAGTAATATGTATTAAGTGATTAAATGTGAATGAGAATTGGGTATTATAAGAGCATATAATGTTAAAAAAGAAATGACGAGAAAATGGTTTATGATATTAGATTAACTAAGTGTTCTTGAGGTGTATGTTTAAGGATAAGCTAGACACATACAAAGGATAAGGATTGAATGGTGAACTTAGAATGATCACGTACAAATAAAGTGTAAACCTAAGTTCAATTAGACATATATGAATTATGAAATGAGAATGAGCATAAGATGTGGATTTTGATAATATACCCAGGATTGTCTTTGAGCATGCATTATACACAACACATATACATATGTATGTGATTGAGTATTCATAAAATTGTGCAATTAATAATGTTTATGCAAAATGTGTATTGCATAATGATGATACAGGATAGAACGTTCACATCCAGATGTTTCCGAATCATGGAAGCTAATGCTAATCTGGAGCGTACTGTGAGTAACCTAGACGGTTTCTCTCAATTATTGTTTGCTTAAATGTTGTTATGAATGATAAATTAATGTGAATTGAATTGTGTTAAAATCCAGACATAAGGTCCGATGATTGTGAAATGTGGGATATATGTTAAAGTGCTGCTTGAATGTGAATGTGAAGAACTAAATGTGTTATGATATGATTGATTAAAAATGTGAGATGCATTCCATACATGAATGCGTGATCAAATAATGGGAGTTGTGACCAGAGTAGCCACCGATCAGAGCTTGAAGCTCAACATATGAAAAGAGCCTCAAGCTCATATAGTGATTAAGAGCCTAAGGCTCACTATGTAAAATGAGCCCTGTATCCTCATCGGATAAGGGACAATCAGTAATGAGCTCGGTATCTAAAATAGATAGGGGACAGTTTAGGCACTCGGTCACAACAATATAATAATTGGAAAAGTATCTCATGTGCATTCCATATACTTTTTATTAAGTATGTTTGATTGATTGAAATGCAATTGTCTAACTTTTATATGATTGTTATGAAAATGATATGTGATGCTTTTTGCAAAAATGCAAAGATGTGAATTACATGTTACGTGTATTGATGTGTTGCATGAATTGAGTGAACCATCGATGATGGTTACCTCATTGAGTTCGCAAAATTCACCCAAAATTTGCAATATTTTTTAGGCTCAGAAGAGTTACCCCGTTAGGTGAACGAGAGTAATAGCCACTGCATTCAAGTAAGAGAAAAAGGTCGAGATCAGTTCAGGTCAGCATTAGTATTTTCTTATTTTTGTATCGAATTAAGTCTTCCGTAATTATTGTAACATGTATATTTGAATATTTCTATTTTGTAATGGAAAGGTTTGTAAATGAGATTGATCTTGCGTGTAATAATAATAAATGTGATTTTGATATTATTAAAGAAAAGAATGGGCCCAATTTGATTGTTGATTTCCGCACACGCGTGCATTGATTTTTTTTTTAAATTTTAAATAATTCGATTATTGACTGTTCTAGCCTGCCACCCTCGTGAGATATGTACTTGGATATCACTTAGGATGTCGGGTAAGTATTTTGTGAGAGTGGGATGCTACAATTTAGTATCAAAGCCCAGATTTAGTGTCTTACATAGGCGTTTTTTATAATGTGTCAAGTTACATGTATTTTAGACATGTCTTAGCATGCAGTAGCAATCGATCCCTAGTTTTAGTCGGATTTACATGAGGCACACGCATGAGCATTTATTAAGAGTTTGAGCTTATTAAATAGTGAGAAGAATGATGATATGTCAGAATGTGAGAAAATGAAAGTTTGTAGATATTTAGAAATGAGAAATAGTATATGGTTTGATATGATAGATAAGGATCCAAAACAATTGTATTGGTGGATGTATTATTGAATATGATATCAATATTGTACTGTGGTGATATATCCTCGAATGTGAAATAGATATGAATATATTGTCGTGAACTGATAGAGGAAAGTAGTGATATAAATACGAACGGCGAGATTTAAATTGTACAAGCCAAGTTGAAAGAAAATAAAATTTTATATGACCTTGAGAGGTTGAACTTAGATGAGAGATGATTGTTTGATAAGTGTGATAAGAGTTATGATTTAGCCTAAACATAAGTCTGTGAAATTGAGATCAGGATTTCAAGAAGTTTATGCATCTATAATTCTGAATTGATTATGAACATACATACGTATGACGATATAATGGTAATTGGAAGGTGAGATAATGATAGCGATATATGTAAAAGTTGTCAAGGTTAAATTTTGTAAGTGCATTTCTAATAATGGGATTGCCATAACAAGTGAGAATATTGAGCACATATGTATTATATTTGTGGAGATGATATAGGAGGAAATCTATGACTTAATAAATATTTATTAGTCATAGTTCCCATAGTTCAAAGTCTAAGATGAATTAGAGTAATACATGAAAGTGCTTATAGTAATCAATCGGGGATAGATTGAGATTGCTAATGATGTTACTATGTGTGAAGATTTCGAGGAAAAAGAAGAAGGACACGATCATGGCATAGTCCCCACGATCGAGGATTAGCGCAAAAGGAGAAAGTTAAAAATGCATATAAGATAGGATTTATGTATGCATGAGATTAAGAAAAAAGATGATGAATCAAATGGGAAGAGTGAATGCAATCAATATGGTGGTTGAATTATTATGAAATTTTGCAGCATTAGAATAGGTAAATTCTAGAAACGTTAGAGTGGAATTGATATTAGTATGTGTGTTAATGCGAGGAAGAAAGTGTAAGGCATGATAGTGACCTGACAAAAACAGGTTTTGTTACGATCGTGGCAGGGATACCCTGATTGTGGGTGAGGATAAAGAGAGAAATATTGTCTAGGATCAATGGAGATCAAAGTATCATTTGTGTAAGATATAAATTAGTGAATTGTCGGAAATAAATATTTGGACAAAATGGAATGACTTTGATGATACACACCTAAGCATATGCGATAGTAATTATGTTTACTACTTCGTCAATTTTTAGTAATTAGAACATTATGACCTTGTAACAACGATATAAATTGGTCTTCTTAGGGTATTAAGAATGGTTGTTAACGCGATGATGTAATAGTTGATTGATGAAGGTTATATGAATAGTATAGATGATAGTAGCCAGAAGTATCCTTTCGAAGAAGAAGAATTTCACCGTATTAGGTTCATTAGACCAAATAGTTTATTTTTAAGAATGATCAATGAAGGAACAAATCATAAATGAATATGTAATGATTCAAAAGTGAATATTAGAGTCATATCCCTAACGGAGACTCAAGTATAAGAGGTAGAACATGCTACTGAGAGTGTTGCATTCTTGTTGATGTAAAGTGATTTCTTATCTATTGAGACAATTCAAGTCTCATGAGTTGATTATTTGATACAAGATTTTGAATGTGCTGCAATAGTAATTGCTTGAGAGCTTGGAGACATAATATGTATGGTGAAACATTTTGGACATATATAATGTACAGATCATTAAAGTTTAAGGCACTTATTGTGTTTGAAAGAATTGAATATAAGACAGAGACAATGGATAGAATTACTGAAAGATTATGATGATACAAATTAGTATTATCCAGTAAAGATAGTTTTGTATCTGATGCTTAAACATAAAATTCAATAATGGAATAACACAAATTCAGATATTGAAGTTACCAAACCTAACGCAATAAAGGGAATAGAATGTCAAGTTAAAATTTGGAGCAAATTGAAGTAGGATTGGCTGCATTGAAATTTAAGATCAGTTTTACATGAAAAGATTAATAAAGTCTGAAGTGAGGATCCAGGATTATGAATCTTATTAAGGAATTAAAAATAAATATGAATTTCGAGTTTGAATTGGAAAATGATACTTGTGATTGAAATAAGAAGTATGTGTATCTGATAATAATGATTGAGCAAAGAGATTATTGGTGAAAGCACTAATAACAACCTAGGCTTTACATCCTAGTAGGAATATGCCGAAATAGTGCTTAACGACTAAGAATGTAGAATCAAGTAACTGAATGAATGAATTACCAACAGTCTTTCATGTTGAAGATATGCTTAGGACTTATGTTTTGGAGTTCATAGAAACATGAAATCAATATGTAGTTTATTCGACTTTAAGCATAACAATCTTTATAATAGTGATATCATTAGAATACCGTATGAGGCGTTATAAGATAGAAAGAGTCGTCCACCTTTATATTGTGATAAATAAGGCCAAAAAAATGGTTGAAGGCCAGAATTGATTGGAGATGTTGATAAGTGAAATTGATCTGTACCAGAAATTAAGTGATTCAAGAATAATGAATGAATTAGGTGGATCAACACTGAAGACATAGAATATATTGAGATAAATAGAAGAGTTAAGTGTATTAACACTAATAAGATCTAAATTATTAAGCGAAAGACGAAACGTTTCGAGGCGTATCACCTTGACAAGGTGTGCTCAGGTTAGGAAGAAGGGAACTAAGCCTGACATAAATTGGTCCATATGAAATTATTGTGAGAATAGGATCATTGACTTATGAGTTAGCATTCCAATAAAAGATGCTTCAGATTCACACAGTGTTACATGGATATGTTTAAGAAATATCGTTATGATTCGACATATGTGTTATTGATACCGGAAGTGAAATTGTGAGTAATATGAAATATATTGAGGAAACAATTAAGAAAGTGGGATATCAAAATAAATGCTTAATAGACCGAGTGATTCCATTAAATATAGTAAATTGGAAGAAGTTTTTCTAGTGATAACAATTAAATGGGAAACAGAGAAGCATGCCAGGAAACAATACCCCTACCTTTTTGATTAATCAGATAAGAATTTCGAGGACGAAATTTATTAAGGGGGAGGGAGAAATGTAACATCCCATTTCCATACTAAGGTTAGAACCTAGATTTCTGTAACCGAGAAAACAACAATGAGAGTTTAGAAAAATACATTTCATGCTCATGCATAGTGTTATCATACGCACATGTGAATATTAATTTTTGCACACTAAAATGATTGTACATGCACTTATTTGATATTTTCCGAGTATAACTGATCTATAAATGTGATTATTTTTAGAATTGTGAAGTTTATGTGTTAAAAAAATTGAATTGGAGAGTATATTTATTGACTGAGAATTTTTAGTAAAAATTTGGAAAAATTATGAAATTTAAGGGTATTTTTGGACTAGAAAAAATACCAAGTGGCAGAACAATTGATAAATAGTAGTAGAAATAAGAGTCAAATGGCAGTAACAATTTTTATGAATGATATTAAGAATTAATGATAAGTGTCATTGAAAATTGGGTTAAAAATTGGAGACAAATGGACTAGCTTATTAAAAGACTTAGAAGAGACCTTAAAAGAGTGACATGTGGTCAGTGACAAGTGTTACTTACCACACCACTTGTTCCACTTGTTAAATCACTTAAGAAAGACCACATTTTGGTCTTTTATTTGCCAAAAACGACACTTGCTCTATTTCTCCTTATTTTTTCATCTTCTTCTTCTTTTCTTCATCTTCTTCATTTTCAACTGATTACGCATCTGTAATTTAGCCATAACTTGTGCTGTAGATATCTAAATGAGATTATTTTTAATTTGGATTAAAGTAAATACATATGGCTACATTTTTCATGAAAACATTGAATTCAAATTCTATCTTTTAGATTTTCAAATTTTGACTTGAAGTTAAGTACTGGGTGTAGAAAAAAGTGCAGACAAACTGGATACATAATGGGTTTTTGTTCTGTTTTCTTGATGAATTAATGTGAATCTCCTAGGGTATTTTTGGAATGAAATAAAATGAGTTTAGAACTAAAGAAAGGGAATAATGTGGTAATTTGAAATGAGAAGAATTTTGGTGATAGTTAGAAGTGAAATGAAAGTGGAATTGAAGATGAATATGTGCAGAAAGTTGATAAAGTATGTATATATGTATATGTTCTGTTTTTAGTATTCATGATCAATCATGGACTATAATTTGTTTATAGATGATATTGAGATGAAATGGAATTAAGAATGATCGGAAAATGATGAGTAGTAAACTAGAAATGATAGATCAAGCATAGGGTGTTGAATGTAGTAAGAAAAGAGTTAGAAATCTGGAAAACTAAGAATCCAATTGGATATGTGATGGGGAAAGTGGCATAACATTTTATGTAGAACTCGTATTGAGGTCATTTAAGTATGCTTTGAAAGCGGAATTCGAGTTCTACAACTTCTTTGAAGACTTCGAGAAGAGATTTTGATGTATAGATGGTCAAATTTTCAAATTTCTGTAAGTGACCTGTGAAGGTCCGCCTAACGGACATTCACTGATCATTTGGTCTTAATTAAGGCTTAAATAGAGCTTGAATTGAACCTAGAATGATGCTTTGATTAAGTGACTAATGTGTGATATATATGAAGTGATAATTGTGGTTATAACTTAGTGAATGAATTGATGATATCAAAGTACCAAAGACATGAGTATAATGTGAATGAAGATGTTCATATGATAGGAGTTTTGATTCAAAGAAGTTAAGTAATATGTATTAAGTGATTAAATATGAATGAGAATTGGGTATTATGAGAGCATATAATGTTAGAAAAGAAATGACAAGAAATTGATTTATGATATTAGATTAACTGAGTGTTCTTGAGGTGTATGCCTAAGGATAAGCTAGACACATACAAAGGATAAGGATTGAATGGTGAACTTAGAATGATCATATACAAATAAAGTGTGGTTCAGCCGGATTCTGATGAGGCTGTACGTCGCCGTTTGGATCCATGGAGTCAACTGTTGAACACGAGAATTCTG
>JAOQML010019069.1:0-26350 GCA_027568935.1 Erythroxylum urbanii | reverse complement strand
GCTGATTTATCGTGGGATACATAAAGAAAACATACCTTTTAAGGATTTAATAAAGAAGAAACAAGAGTGTTGTTGGTCAGAGGCATGCCAAGAAGGCTTTAAAAAGTTAAAGGTTACCATTTTGTAAACAAGAGTGGTGTTGAACATGGATTTTTTGGATAAGGTTGTTGATAGAGTCTTAGTGCAAGGAAATCCTATTACATTTGAAAGTCATAAGCTTAATGGTGTTGAGCAACAATTCTAGATAAATGAGAAGGAGATGTTGGCAATAGTATATTGCCTTGAAGCTTGGCGAGTATACTTATTGGGTATCTTGTTAGTTATCCATATGGATAATATTCCTAACCCCTTTTTTAGGATATAAAAGGAATTATCTACAAGGCAAGACCATTACTAAGAGTTTCCTGTCGAATATGACTTTGCATTGGAGTATAAATAGGCGAGACACAATAATGTAGTAAATATAATGAGTAGAAAAGAAGTCTTTGCAGCCTTGCATACTATCACTAGAATCGAATCATACCTGTTAGATTAAATTAAAATAGAGGCTTCATTTGTCAATTCTTATAGCCAAATTGTTAAGCAAGTAAAGGACAGTGTTGTGTAACAATTTTGGCTTGATGATGAAGGGTTATTAACAACAAAGAACACCAGTTCTATATGCAAGTTCTGGTGCCTTGTGAAAACAATTAATAATGGACATGCATCATTCACAGTGGGCTAGTTATCTCGCAGTCTAATAGATTTTTGCACTCCTTTATCGATCTTACTATTAGCTAAAGATGGGGAATGAATTTCAGTTATATGTCAAAACATGCCTTATTTGTCAATTAGATAAACCTGAAAGAAAGAAGAAAGTAGGTTTATTACATCCCTTGCCTATTCTGAAAAAACCATAGATGTCAATTTTGATGGAATTCATTGGTAGGTTTATTCGTAAAGGTAGGCGACATGGCTTCAATCATGGTAGTGGTTAATAGGTTTTCCAAACATGCCATTTTTGTGCCAACTCTAATGTCTTGTCCCTTAGATGTTGTTGTGGAGCTTTTCTATAAAAATGTGGGGAAGCACTTTAGGGCTCTAGTGTAAATTATAAATGACTAAGATGCCCAATTTAGTGGGCAATTTTAGACATTTATCTTCCACATGATGGGGTGTGAATTTAAGTTCTCAACTATAAATCACCTGTAAACAGATGGGTAGATACAAAGGATCAATGGCTTATTAGATAAGGTGTCTTGTCTTCTTTTATTCGATGTTCCTTTTACTTAGAAGTAGGATAGTAGTAAGATATGTAAACCACCCAGTAAAGTAGTGCCTAAAATGGTTGGGGATGTCAACCACCAACTAAGATAGTGACTTAGTGGCCTTGTGCCCACTTTCTTATATTCTTGCTAATAAATTCTCCAAAAGCCTATAGATAGCTTATTTGGTAAGGTTAAGTTGACTTGTGAAAGTTCAACTACTATACTTAGACGTTGGCTTATTTTGTGGGTGAACATAAAGTTCCTTATGAAATCTCTATGATAGTTGGTATCAAAGCTATAGTGGTGCTTCAATGATGGGTGATATTAATCTTAATAAGCATGTTTCATAGGTAGAAGCGCTCATCGGTCCTTTAGCTTCAGGTGAAGAAGAAGTCCCTTCTTATGCATCACGTTTTGAATTCTTAGAGAGATGAATCCAAGTATTGCAAGATCAAGTGGCTGAATTGTTTAAAGCATGAGAGGATGTAAATTTCGAAATGATCATCTGAAAACGTGCAATTACAACTTAGGATGTGAGACATATTGAAAGCATCATGTTAAATGTATATGAATTAGAAACTATAATGAATATTCCTTTGATGCAAATTCATTTGAACACCTTATGTATATGATGATATAAGTTAATAGGAAGGAGCTCACAATTATAATGGATACGAGCATCACTCATTCCTTTGTTGCTAAATGGATAGTGTGAAACTTAGGGGTTAAAACTTAGTAAAACTCATACAAAGATGAAAAATCCCATGATGAAAGCACAAGTAGTGGTAGGAGTTACATACAATGTTCCTTTGAGCATAGGAAGTTAGTGTAGGACGTGTAACACAATAGTGATACCTCTCGATAATTATGAATTAATTTTGAGCATTGAATTTCTCAAGATGGTAAAGATGGTGCTATAATGTTTATGAATGATCGAAATTAAATTTACATAAATTATTGTAGGTATAGTAAAGGAATAGTGGACAAAAATAGAAAATGTAGCACATATTTCTACTATGAGTATTGAAAAAGACCTAAAGAAAGGCATGGAGACTTACCTTACAATTATATGGGAAATTACGAAAGATTATGTGGTAAAAGTCTCAGACAGGTTTGCAAATGTATTGAGGGAATTCAAGGATATGATGCCTAAAGATTTAACAAAGACTCTCCCTCCTCGTCACGAACTTGAAAATAAGATCAAATTAGTGCCAGGGATAATTCCCCTAACCCATTCCCTTTACCGGATGTAACTATTAAAGTTAGTAGAATTGTGGAAGCTGTAACACCCCCTATATAGAACCTATAATGATCCACATACAAGGTAACCAAGGCAACCAATTTCCTATACTTGCATTCACGACATACATTTCGGTTAAATGTTATACATATACACATTACAAAACTCCCCAATGCTTAACATTATCATTTAACAGTAGTAAAAAATCTTTACATTTAGATGGTAATCCAAAAGAGACATACAATTTCCCTTAACCATTATATGTACAATCACTTTAACTAAAAACAACTTCTAAAAGTACTTTTTTTTATCTATTAGCCTTGATCCCTGCAGATGTTCTCTGTACCTCTCTCCAATAACTTGGAACTATACGGATTAACGTCCGTGCTGAGCTTGAAAGCTTAGTGGGGAAACTCTTAGTTTGGATGACCACTCATAACAGTCATCAGCCAAGCACATACATTCATGAAGATCACACAAATATAAATAGTGATGGCAAACTTAATCAAATAAATAATGCAAATATGCTTCAATATTTTATTTATATACCATAAATTCACCTTCAAAAGTCAAACGTTGATATTTAACACTCAATGATACAAGTTATCAATACAAATGCAAATGCTCATTCATATACCGATTATTTATGTTGTCATACTGTATTTCTTATTTATATCTATTTACTTTACTTTCTATGTTCGCCTGCACATTCCCCTAGGTGTGGATAACGGGAGCTATGGATATCCGAAGATATCAAAACTATGGCTACCCAAAGGTGTAGAACTGTAGATGCTCGAAGGTATCAAACTGTAGACACCAATGGTTTCAAATTGTAGTAGCCGCACTGTATCCCTATAGGCATACCTATCTATTCACAACTAAGATAATAGAGCAAGCACTATAACATTTCCTTTAACCATTTGCTAAGTTCATAATTCATATATTAACAAATCATATGATATACATTTCAAGTTGTAAAATCTATATTTGCATTCGTACATTCAATTCATAGCTTACGACCATTAGAAGGGTATCAAAAACACATGTGTATAATCATACTATACATATATGCGTAATGAATATGAATATAAATCATTTATGTACATGTAAATTTTCTTTGGAATGCATTATGCATACTCTTATATTCCAATGTTCATTCTCCCAATTCACATGTTGTAAGTCCTACTTCATTTGTTTCCAGGTGTTCGAAAAGTTTCATACACATTCAAAAAGGTTCAGATAAGATTGGGTAAAAATTGGAAACGAAAACAAACTCAAAACAATGCAATTTGGGATAAACTCCAAAGTGGTCTAAAAATAGGCAAACCATCAGTCCAGAAACAAATCACATGACAGATTCTAATTTTTCCTTAATATTCGTATAGAAAAAGTCAAAACTACATTTTATGGTCTTCTAGATATTTTTCCATATGTGTCTCTATTTTCCAAAGCACTAAAGATCAGGTTATTAGAACTTCTAAGACATGAGTTATAGACCAAATATCACACGCTGCTCCGAAACAGGGGCAACATCAAGTCACCATTTCTATCCCAATTTCCAATAACATAAAGCCAAAATTAAGTTAGAGTCTCTTCTAGATATTTCTAGTTAGTTCTATGTCTTAGTTTTTATATTCAAATAAAATCACCAAATTTAGAGGTATTTAGGATAAATTATGACCCAAACAATGTGCCTGGTTCAACAAAACATAGTTAGAATTCCACTACATGATAATCTCTTGTCATATTCAACCAATTCTATAGAAGATAACACCAAAATAGCACCAAAGCATCATCCAAGCAACAATTCCACATCCAAATGAATTTTGTTACACATTTAAATATACACAAATATAGAAATTAACTAAGTGGAGTCCTAAACTTCAAAATTGACAAAGTAGATCTTTTATTCCCTTTCCTTCCCTTCCTCTTTGGTTTTGCTTGACTCACTAACTAGAAACACCAAAAATATACATCTCAATCCCACTTCCAACCTTATAATTTAATTTCTTCATAAGCAAAGTAAGAAGAGATAAAGGTGAAGAGAAAATTCCTAACTTTTACCTTCATTTCCACCTAAGATTGGCTTAATTTCATACATGAAAAATGATGGGATGAAGAAGGAGAAATAGAGAGGAGAAAATTTTGAAATTAGAACCTGAAAATATCATGAATCTCCCCTCTCCATATGCCCATTCTAGAACTTTCAAGACTCAAACATATGCTTAATTCCTATTGGACACACACGTTTTGTTATTATTGGTCACACATGCTTTAATCCAATTGGTACAAGTGTTATCTTTAGAAAAATTGCATATTGGTCCATCTTCTTCCTTTACTTCTAACATTGGCCTACAATATTATCAATTAATTTCATTTCCCTGTATCTTGATTTTCTAATGGAATAAATTTCATACAATTTGGTTAATTATTTCATAGTTTATACCCAAAACACTACAAGTAGTTAAAAAATAAAGACAATAGTCATAACTCAAATTTAAGCCAGAATTCAAAAATCTTATAGGCGTAATAAAATTTCAATTCCCTCATGAATGTTTTAGAACTATGTCTCTAGTTTAATCTCTAATTGGAATTATCCAATTTGGAGGTCTATAGACTAAGATATGGCCCAATTACAAAGGTATGTTCTTGCCGAAATGAACAAATTACCCATTTACCCAAGTCTTTTACATTAAGTACCATTATATCTCTTACTATACTTAGATGCACTTAATTCATTTGTTATGTTCACTTCCTAATACACCTTAGACATGCTATAATACTTCTAGGATATATGTTGGGGCCTTATATTTCTCTCCCCTTTAAAAACAATTTCGTCCTTAAAATTCATACCTATATTGATAGGAATGTCAATAGGTTGGGCTAGGTCAGGGCCTGCTAGGGTGGCCCATGGCCCGACAAGCCAAGATAGGTTGGTATGTGGCCTGACCTGACCACGGGCTAAACGACATGTGGCACGTGGCTCGCCTCCAGCCCACAGTATATATTTTTAAAAAATATGTAAAAAATGATAAATATGTTTTTAAAAAAGTAAAGAATGACGTCATTTTTGAAAAAATGATGTTATTTTTGAAGTACGGTCAGGCCTACCATGGTTGGCCCATGGCTCGATCAACCCAAGCTAAAACCAGGCCGGGTCAAATTTGACATCTGTATGTATTGAATAACTAAGGGTATTAAATTATCATTATCGATTCGAGTTCACAAGTTGCCTCTTTAATGCCATGATGTTGCTAGAGCACTTTTATAAGAAGAGTTTGCTTATTCCTTAATTGTCTCACTTCTCTAACTAGAATTTCCTTTAGCTCTTCATCATATGAGAAGTCTGGTTGGATCTTTATTTCTTGTAAGGGTAACACATGTGAGTCATCCTATCGATACCTCTATAGCATTGAGACATGGAATACATCGTGCAACTTGGATAGTTCTATAGGAAGAGCCAACCTGTATGCCACTGGTCTAACCCTTTCAAGCATTTCAAATAGACCAATAAACCTAGGACTAAGTTTTCCATTTTTCTTGAATCTTAACACCTTTTTCCCTTGTCAAAACTTTTAAGAAAACTTTGTTACCTATCGCATATTCAATATCTTTCCTCTTCAAATCAGCATATGATTTCTATCTATCACTTACAGCCTTCATTCTTTACCGAATAACCCTCACTTTCTCTTCTGTGTCTTTAACTATATCAGGCCCAATCATCTCATTCTCAGCCAATTCTACCAACAAATTGGGGTTTTATATTTTTCTACCATATAATGCTTCGCATGGTTCCATGCTTATACTGAACTGATAACCATTATTGTAGGCAAATTCCATCAAAGGAATGTTTCCATCCCAACTACCCAAAAATTCTATAACATATGCCCTAAGCATGTCTTCCAACACCTGTATAACTTTCTCAGGTTGCTTATCCATTTATGGGTGAAAGGCTTTGTTAAAGCTCCTTATAACTTTCTCAGGTTGCTCATCCATTTATGGGTGAAAGGATGTGTTAAAGCTCAATTGAGTACCCAAAGCTAGTTGTAAACTTTTTCAAAACCTTGTTGTAAATCATCGGTCTCAAATAGAAACAATCGACAATGACACTCTATATAGCCAGATAATCTCATTCACATACAACCCAGCTAACCGATCTATAGAATAATCATATCGAATCGGTATAAACTGAGCTGATTTAATGAGCTTGTCTACTATGACCTATACTGCATCATGTTTTCTTTGTGTAAAGGGTAGATTTGTAACAAAGTCTATGGTGATATTATCCCATTTCCACTATGGAATTAGAATGGGATTCAATAGGCCAAATGGGACTTGATGTTCAATTTTCACTTGTTGATAATTCAGTCACTTGGACTTATAGTCCACTACATCATCCTTCATTCCTAGCCACCAATAATGTTGTTTCAAGTCCTAATACATCTTATTATCCCTAGGATGCATAGTGAACACAGTACTATGGGCTTCATGTAATAACTTCTTTTTTAAGTCCATTACAGTTGGTACATATAATCTACTCTTAAAGTAGAGACTTCTATCATCTTTCACTATAAAATCAGTCTGTTTCCTTTCTTGCACCGCTTGTACAATTTATTAGACCTTGACATCATCTTTTTGTGCATGTAGTATCATCTGTCTTAATTCAGGAGTAATTTTTAATAGAGCTATTAAAGCCCCATCTGGTGCAAATGTCCATCTACTATGTTGTAATGAAAGTGCTGAAATAGACTTCCTACTCAAAACATCTGCTACCACATTAGCTTTCCCAGGTGATAATCAACTATGCAATCATACTCTTTAAACAATTCTAGCCAACATCTTTGCCTCAAATTTAGTTCCTTCTATATGAGTAGGTACTTTAAACTCTTATGATCTGTGTATAACCTACATCTTTCCCTATATAAGTAGTGCCGTTGAATTTTGAAGGCAAACACCACTGTTGCCAATTATAAATCATATGTAGGGTAGTTATGTTCATGTGGCTTTAACTACCTTGAGGCATAAGCCACCACTTTCCCATCTTGCATCAATACACAACTCAGACCATTCCTAGAAGCATCACTGTACATGACATATTCTTCACTCGAAGTTGGCTATGTCAACACTAGAGCTTTAGTGAGCACCTTCATTAACTACTTAAAACTAGCTTGGCATCTATCATTCCATTCAAACTCTATTCCTTTCTAAAGTAACTTTGTGATTGGGGAAGAAATTATTGAGAACCTTTTGACAAAGCGTCGATAATAACCAGCTAAGCCAGGAAAACTTCTCACTTCCTTCACATTCCAATGTAGTTTCCAATTGACAATCACCTTTATTTTACTAGGTTCTACCCTAATACCTTCTAAAGAGATGATATGCACAAGGAAAGAAACTTCCTTTAGCCAAAATTCATATTTGCTCAATTTGGCAAATAATTACTTCTCTCTCAAAGTTTGGAGCACAATTCTCAAATGTTGAATGTTCCTTGATAGTGTGAATTGCATCATATTTTAGGACTTAGTTTGTTACGTATTAAGTGTCAATTCAAATGTTTAGTATGTTTTTAGGATAAAATGTGTTAGTTTGTGTGTTTAAGTGTTTTTATGGGTTAGTATAAGTCTTTGAGCTTAAATATTATATTTGTTACATATCTTGATGTGTTTGTTACTGTTTTAGGGTTAATATTAAAGAAGGAGAAGTTTTGAGGACTTTTGGGCCGAAATAATGGCCCATCATCATGGCATAATAGGCCTTGATCGTGACAGAAACATAGGAGTAGCCCACGATCATGGCATTTGTGCCATGATCGTGACAGAAGACTATGCCACAACCTACGATTGTGGCCTTATTGCCATGATCATGACAGAAAGGTTTGATGTAGGCCACAATCATGGCATGCAGGGTCACGATCGTGGTGCATCAAGCAGACGAGCAAACAAGACAAAATATCAAGTTTTAAGGAATTTTTCAGACCTTTTTGACCCCAAAAAAACCTTAGGGCTGCTCAAGACACAAAAGGGATCTAAAGAACAAGAAAAACATAAGAGAGGGAGCTTTTGCATCAGCCACAATTTCGAAACCCTAGAGAGTTTTATCAAGAGATTAAGAAAGAAACGAAGGAAGAGAGACATGGAGAAGAAGCCTACGCGAAGTACTTCTCGAAATAAAAGGTTTCCCGCTGTTGCTACCTCCATCATCCATTCCGAGTCTATTTCCGGTGTAGTTTCAATTTTATGATTGTATAGAATTTAGGATAGCCGTTGATGATATATTTGTTGAACGTTAAGGATTGTCTAAACTCACTTTCGGGATATTTTATCTTTGATATTAATAAAATTTGATTATTGTGTTTTTATTGGATTTATTGTGATTTAAATTATGAATTTTCACAATTCGGTAATAAACTGAGAGGGTGAATTAAGTGAAAAATCATTAAATTGGGCTAATGTGAATTAGTTCATTTAATAGAACAAGAATTAAATCAAACCGGTAAATTTGTGTAAAGAGAGATCTTGCATAGGTTTTCGGTAGTTTATGGATAACTTAAGATCTAATTTAGTTTTTGGATAAATTGTCAATGACGAGATTACAATTCCCATAATCTGATTAGGGTTTATAAATTACGGTTAATGATTATAACTTGAGAGAGAGTAACCAACCCTAAGACTGTCTAGAATCGGCAATTCAGTAAATTTATAATCAGTTAGGTTTTTATTAAAGTAGGATAAATTTCTCATTTCTTTCAATTCGTAGTTTTTAGGTTCGTTCATGATTGGGTGTTGCATCTGCTATCTTATTTATATTTTTTAATTTGATTCTTAGAATTGATTTCGTGATTAAATTAATTTCTTACTTTAGTTTTGTTGATTTTGATTTATGGCGAATCATTTTTTGCCTTAGATTTTAGGATTAGATTAACCATCCTCGTGGATCAACAACTTAGGTACTAAATAAATGACCTGTGTGCTTGCAAAATATCGAGGTTAAAATTATTAAAGCTTTTTCATATCGAAAACCTGTGATCAAGTATTTGGCATCGTTGTCGGGGAGGCAATTACTTTAGTTCTATAGTTTAAGGTGTTTAGTTTAATTTTTAATTTTGTTTTGATTCTTTCCTTTTTATTTTAGAAATCGTGCTCTTGTATGAATACAAGAGTCACGAAAGGTTCGATTCGTGTAGCTAAAACATTAAACTACATCTCTTAAAGAATCTTATATGAAGTCCCAATTCATCCTGTCAAAGGCTTTTTTAGGTTAATTTTAAGTGTTATCCAACCTTTACCTATATTCTATAGTCTCATAGAATGGATGGTCTACTGGGCGATAATGATATTGTTTATTATATTCTGCCCAGAGATAAAGCTGGTATTTGTTGGATGTATTAGGGTGGGGAAAACCCCTTTCAAGCAGTTGGCAATCACTTTGGAGATAACTTTTAAGCTGAAATTACATAGGCTGAAACTTTTTTGACTTGTCAATTTTGGGAATGAGACATATCACAGAGTCGTGAATTCTTTCATCCACCAGTCTAGTGTCAAACACTCTTTTGATCATATTGCAAAGTGAAGTGCTAATAGCCAACCAATTCTTTTGATAGAAGTGGGCAGGGAAATCGTTGCTTCCAGGGGCTTTAAGTGTGCTCATTTCATATATAGGATTATATATTTTTGCTTCATGTTATGTCTAGTCTCTATTACTTTTAATTGTCTTTATATGTTGATTTTGGATACAAATTCTTGTAAGTTTATCCAAATGAGAGATAAATTGAATGAAAATGGTGTGAATAGCATGTTGATTGGATTAATTTGTGAATTTCAAATGAAAAATTAAAGTTCACTTCACTTTGTATGAAAGAAAATAACAATAAGGATGTCACCACTATGTATAAGGTGGTGACTAAAATGTCACCACGTGATCTTTAGTCACCACTGTGCAAGCTTATGAACGAGATTGACCAACCCTTAAGGGGCAAATTCTCATGCATTCCATATGTTTTATTACGTCATAACTATAGTTTGAAGGGGCATGAAAACCTAAACTGAGACAAGGCTACAAATAGAAAAGATAGGAGGGTGGCAACGATATCTTTTATTCACTCTTCATTCCGCACATCACAGACACACTCATTTGGTTGGGATAAAAAGGAGATAGAGAGAAGAGTGGAGCTGGCGAAAGAGAGAGCCTCAACTGAGAAGAAGGAAGGAGAAGAACAGCAGAAAGGGGTAGGTAGCGTGAGCAGTCAGTCATTTGTAGTGAACATAAACTAAAAGCAGAGGGCGAAAGCTAATGTGGAAAGTTTGAGAGTGGCAGGAGCAACTCCCTCACCCGTTATTGTTTACTATTTCTATTTACTATTTCTCATTGTTTTGTTACATTTACTTCTCTATTATAGAATCATGCCCTATTATGTTGAATCGACCCATATTCTGGTACCTTTTGATAGTTTATTTAGGTTATTTACTTGGTTTGTTTCTTTAATACTTCTTTTATACTAATTAAGATGAGATTGAAGTGTTTAAAGATGATGAATCTTGTAATTTTTGTGATGGGCTGATGTCTTTTCTTGAGGATTAATGTAGCTACTTTAGTCAAATATGCATGATTGAGGGATTATGTTGTTGTCTTATGTTTGCTATAGTTTCTGAACTGAATGGACGTAATAACATGATTAAACTTTACATCATTTTGGTATTAAACGAAGGACCAAGAGGAGAAGTTTTCGGTTAAGAATTAGAAATATATTAACTAAAGTAGTAATTAGTAGTCAGGTTTCCATAATTAACTCGGGTGATAACTTGTCGAATACAAAAGTTAGATTAGTTAATTATTCGAGTTGATCTTAGGGCCAAACTGTTAATTTTGGTAAGACAATTGTCCAATCATTTCCCCTTAATCATGCATAGGAGATTAAATTGGTGAAATTAATTCTCAAGAGTTTTTCACTTCGACTGTTACTCGTTTTTGTTTTCAGTCGATTCAGTTTATTTTTCAGAATTATTTTTTATTTTCTTTAAAGCTTTCACTCAACAATCGAGATAGAATGTTTAGGATTACTTATGTTTCTATTTTTGCTTTTGTTTAAAATTAATTTAATTGAACCAATTTCAACTCTGCGGGAGACGATCTTGGGTAATCACTACAATTACCTCATATACTTACGAGTAGGATGGCCTAGGTAATTTTTAAAACTTTTTAGGCATAACAAGCTTTCTGGAGCCGTTACCGGGGAGGTGTTTAACTTTTAGACTTAAATTAATTTTAATTGTTTTTTTTCTAAAGTGATTTTGATTGTTTGTGTTTATTCCTACATACATGTTTTATTGTGTTATTTTGTTAATGTTTTTTATTAGTTTTCATTATTCATTTAGTACTTTCTGTAGTTAGTGTGTGCTAGGGAGGAGGTCTCTAGAAGTGAACTCACTTGGTTTATGCTAGGAAGGAGATCTTTGGATATTCAACCCGTCCCTTTTATTGATAACATATATTGAAGTTGAAGAACTCAAGGGGACTCTGAAGACAATCATGAGGAAACCAAGTATGAGGATCCGGTGAATAACCATAAGAGGGGTAAAAGGTAGTTAGTTATGAAGGAGTATGTTAGATCGGGGATTAGTACTGCCACTGCGTGCATACATTTAGGAGAAACAGTTAGGAACTATGAATTGAAGAGCATTCATCATAACATGCCGCCATCATTCTTTGGGGTTCCGTTGAGTGTAATTATGTGATACAATCTACTTGTTTTAGGCTTAAAAAATCACAAGTGAACGGGTCATGACTTGTAGTTAAAAAGAGTAGATATCGATCCTAAAGGGATTGATACCCAGACACTACTTAATTTAGACAAGACTTTGTTTAAGAAACGAAATTGTTTAATATAAATAATCTGAAAATTAAAATTAAAATTAAAATACTATCACAAAGCAGCAATAGATAATACCAAAGTGCAGAAAAAATGGAATTCAAGAATCTAAAGACTAGAGATTACTTTTTCCCTATTTTGTCTCCCTCCTATTTTATTAATTAAATTGTGTCTTACCCTAGATTTCCGAATGTATTAATTACCCTCTCTCAAGGTATAACTAATTATCCCTAATTGAATTAAAGGAAATCAATTGTACAATCTCTCAACCTACCCAATGACTCTACTGATTCAACTAGTTATTAAACTATCCTATAGGTGATCAACTGACTTCGCTGAGATCTCTCTTCTAACTAATCAATTAACGTGATGACTATATGTTTATAAGTTTCCAACTCTCGATGTACAATCCTACACAATTAATCTTACTCACTCTCTTGATTTATTGCAAGAACACAAATAAAATCAACAATCATCAAAGACAGCTTTAATCAATTCAATAAAATAGGAGTTCTAACAAAATAGTTCAAAAGCAATCCCTAAAACTAAATTAGTCACTCATGGTCACCATAACATCATCAACATTCAAATAAACCATTTTACAAAGAATAGAAGGAATAAAAACATAGAAAATTGGATAAAAGGAACTTCTTCTCTTCTTTTCCAAAATCTGGAATTTTGGATGTTGATTTGTTATTTTCCCCAATCTTGATGACAATCCTTAATTTTAATCCTTCCTCAAGGCTCCAAACATTTTTTCTCATTCAAGGATGGTGTTTCTATAGAAAGGTTTCGTCTCTTCTTAAAATGGAGACTTAATTATGCTTTAATAGTCCAAAAATCCTAAGTTTAATGAAGCCCCATGTATTGTCTCGGATTATAATTCCCACGATTATGGAAATTGGTATGACTCCCACGATCGTGGGAATTGGCCACAGAAAACTTCCTCTTTTCTTTTCCTCTTTGATCTCTTGCTCAATCTCCAAGTTGCTCCATCTTCCTTCCTACATAAAAATAATCAATTCTTACCCTAAATTAATATCAAGCATAAAAGAACAACAATAGAAATCAAACTAAATGAAAATATACAAAATCAATCCTAAACTACAACAATGATCAACAATTATGTAAGAAACACATGCCAATTACATAGAAAAACATAGACTAATACACACCTATCAAAACCTCCACACTTATATCGTTGCTTGTCCTCAAGCAAAATAAATACAACCAATTAATTCTATCACTTCATTTTCACAAAGAACAAAGCATACAATCCCTCAAAATTAAGCCAACTCAAATATCAAGTTAATACACATGTCATAACTACTGTTTCATTGGTATACATAAGCAAACTCAACAATTGGCACCATCACTCAAAGATAAGTAAAGATGCAAAATGAATTTTCTCACTGTTTTCACTCATTTCTCTTAAGTGTTTGATGGTTAATGTTTCGTTCAAACTTGTATAGGAATCTACACTACCATAGGCTTGCTAATACACCAATTCTCCTCTACAATGATTGCATGCATAAATAGATCAAAAGACTTGTTTAGGGCTATAATGTGGTAAGGATTAAGGTGGGTAAAGAGGGAAAAAGGGCTAAACACAAGCATTAGTAAAGTAAAAAGCGGATAAAAATAAGATGACAAAACATAACTTCGAGGTATACAAATTTAACTAATATTCTGCACTTATTGATGCTACTCACTTATTCTTCTTTTTTTATTTTTTTACTTTTCTTTCTTTTTTCCTAAATACATGGAAGAACTATGAATCAAAATAGCATTATGTACAATTTAATCCACAGGCAGAAATATACTTAACTCATCTCGGTAAATTTTCATAATGATCCCAACTAATGTATTATTTAACACTCTACTAAGCTTGTAATGGGTAGGTTAAAAAATTTAAGGTTTTAAAATTTCGGGTGTTTTCAAGAAATAAAAGGTTAAGGCTTAACAGGGGTAACAAAGGATAATACTAATGGTAGGTTATTTAAGCCAAGGTTTAACACAAAAAAGTCTAAATTATCGCTATTAAGCATACATCCAGTATACTCAAACTTATTCAAAGCAAGTTTTGAAGATAATAACCTAAGAAAGTATCACTCAACAAAGAAATAAAATGACTATGGATGCAGTTATATGACTCAATCCTCACATCGGCTCAAATGAAAACTCATTATGCATCTTTACATTATCTCATTGTTTAAATGTCAAGTTATGACTAAGCTTATGTAACCAACTACTTTACATCACTCTGTATGGTTCACTTTCTACTCAGGTATCCTAATCTGAGTTCAAGCATGCATTCAATCTAATTCCAACTAGCATGATAGAATCTTATGGCAATATCTATTAGAATGATTTAAATGCAGTTCCATTGCTATCACAAAGAACATAATATGCCTAATCATGCATCCTATTTAATAAAATGCAAACAACGCAATTAAGAAATTCAAAGTCACCTCCCTAAACTTAAAGAACACATTGTCCTTAATGTGACAAGTCAACCACCAAATAAGGAAAATGACCTCAAACCAAACAAAAGAAATAGAAACTAACAAATGACATGAAACTAAACAAAAAATGATATCAAACCAACCAAAAGAAAATGACATAAACCCAACAAAAGAAAATAACATGAAACTAAACAAACATGAAATGAAATGAAACCACACAAAAGAAATAACAAAATTAAAAATAAAAGGGTAAGAAAAGCATATTCAGATGATAGTGGTGATGGTGTTAGTGAATGAGCTTCAAAATTATTCCTCCGATGGAGGTTAAGGAACCTCTTCTTTATGCTGTGCTGCTCCTTATGGACTTTCCACATTTGGGTGTCGAGCTCATTAAGTTGGAATGTCATTTGTTGAGAATTGGCAGTGATCTGGTTGAGGATTTGTTGATATCAATCGACCTTCGCTAGTGCACTCAATTCCTCCTCCATTGCTTCTTCCTCTGGCTCCAGGATTGCTCAAGATGTGGAGGGTCGGGAAGTAGCTGTACTACTGCCCCTCCTTCTCCTCACTGTAGTGCATGTATAGAACTCCAAAATCTCAAAACGTCTTAAATACGATATGTCAAACATATCGTGTGGAGTTATACGTAAATTCTCTATATTAACATTATAGAACACACCCAACGTAGAAACAATATGAGACATCCCAAAAGATAAACACTTTTTATTAACCACACTCACTACTAATCGAAAAATCGTATAAGGTGTGTTGATTTTAAATTTTGAATCCATGCACCATAAAAAGAACAGTTCTTTGGTTGAGCATTTCTTGCTTTCCGTTTTATTAAACACAGTCAGACACATAAATTTGTGTAAAAGTAGATGCTCAGCACTCTGGATTAAAGAATTTGGTGCATTGCATAATTCAAAATGTTCTTCACTTGTGAGAGTTTTCCAATAAGAATCAACATCAAAACTAGCATGACCATGTAAAATTTTTGCATTCGACAAATTGAAAATTTCACGTATGACAGGATAATCAAGTTTTAAAATATTTCCAGCTAACCCAAACCCAAAACACATCCATTTAGGTTTTTACTAGACTATTGTGAGAAGCTCTGAAGTTATAGTAGCATAAATAGGTATATTGTATCGAACAAATCTATTGCATCCTACTTTTGCAGTTAGTTGCTCAAGTTGTCGTCTCACTCCTATGTTCTCTAACAATTCAAAATTAAAAAACCCAGGAGTGACTATTTCTCTATCCCTAAGGTCACGGAAACGTATACCTTCTTCCTCTGAATAGATTGGGAAGGGAGAGTGGTAAGTCGCCACTAAATTGAACTTGCCTTCATTGGAAACTTATAAACGTGGAGTTCATCAACCAGTTTCCTAGCCATCATCTTCCTTGGTGCCATTGTAAGAGGAAAATCTGTAAAAATTAAGAAGAACATGAGTGAAATTTGTATTTAAGAGAGAGAGAGAGAGCAAAATCTTACCCAAATCCTTATATTTTGTAATGATTAATGCATGAAAAGATGAAAGGATTGTAAGATTAATGAAAGAGTAGAAGAAAATACCAAAAGTCTAGAGAAAAATTGAAGAGTTTAAGAGAGTGAGAGGAGAGAATTTCATGGGTTAAAGAGAGAGGGAGATAAATTTTGAAGAATGGGTGAGAGAGAAAAGGGGAGGGAAACTCCGGATGGAATTCCCTGTATTTCGAGAAGAAAAAGCGTTAGCTAGTTGACCTACTTAAACCTCTAGATTGTGGATGGATGATGCATGATTCTTTAAAATCTAGTCGAATTTTGCTTCCATTCTCTTTTGACTTTCCTCTTAGCTTACATGTATCCTTTTCTGATTCTCCTCTTGAGCTGCAAGTTCGAACCCTAAGACTTCCATCATCTTGTCCATTTTTCTTTCCAATGCTCCAATTAGATCTTGTTGAAATCCTAGTGGTCCTTGTTGTCTTGATTGACCACCTGCATTATTATTAGTCCATGAAAAATTCGAGTGGTTTCTCCACCCCGGATTATATGTGTTAGAATAAGGGTTATTACCTTTCTGTGGCTAGCTTAGGTAACGTACCTGTTCAGTACCACCAACTCCTAATAGAAAACACTCCGTTGAGCTATAGTTGTTCTCTCCACATAGCTTGCATTGATCTTGCACCGCCTTCACTATAGAGGAAGATGATCCTTGCATGTTACGTAGCTGCTTCATAAAATCTATGATTTGAGTCTACAAGGCAGTAATAGAGTCAATGGGTATCATACCTTTCTGTTCCTTCTGTCCCTGTCTGCTCCTCTCGCTCGACCACATGCAACTGTTGCTCGCCAACTTTTACAACAGATAGTGAGTCGCTTCCACCGTCTTCCTCATTAATGAACCTCCTGCTGCTACGTCGATGGTTCCTCTAGTACTCGGATTCACTCTATTGTAGAATGTTTGAAGAAGGAACTCTTTCGGCAGATTGTGACAGGGATAACTTCTCTGAAGTTCTTTAAATCTCTCCTAAGTTTCGTAGAGAGATTACTCGTCGTTTTACTGAAAATTTGTAATCTCCTTAATAATCATCGTCATCTTCGTCAACGGGAAGTATTTGGGAGTTTTTTATGGCCAATTCCCACGATTATGGCAATTGGCATGATTCCCACGATCATGGGAATTGGCCACAGAAAACTTCCTCTTTTCTTTTCCTCTTTGATCTCTAGCTCAAGCTCCAAGTTGCTTCATCTTCCTTCCTACATAAAAATAGTCAATTCTTACCCTAAATTAACATCAATCATAAAAGAACAACAATGGGAATCAAATTAAATGAAAACATACAAAAAGAATCCTAAACTACAATAATGATCAACAAATATGCAAGAAACACATGCCAATTACATAGAAAAACATAGACCAATGCACACCTATCAGGTTCCTAATGAAGACCCTTTAAACTTCATTCAAGAATTCTATACCACTCTCTAAACCATTCCGTTAGATGGATTAGATGAAGATCAACTCAAAATGGGATGTTTCCCATACACATTACAGGATCAAGCTAAGGCATGGTTAAAGACCCTCCCTTCCGAATCTTTGACTATATGGGAGGAGGTGTACAATAAATTCATAAGAAAGTTCTATTCCCATCAAAAGACATCCGAGTTGCGCACCAAGATAGCTACCTTCACTCAGATGAAGGGAGAGCCATCCCATGAGGCATGGGAACACTTTAAGCTCTTGCTTATACAATGTCTACACCATCATTTTCTACTTCACATGCTAAACTAATTCTTTTAAGATGGGTTGACGCAGCAATGCCAGTACACAGTGGAGACTGCAACAGGAGGAGCTATAGTAGAGAGGACGACCAAAGAAACGTATAAATTCTTCAAAATGTTGGGGGCCAATTCTTCATAAAAGAGCGTTAGGGAAAGAAGAGCTAGAGTTCATGAAGTGAACTCGTATCAAGAGTGAATATACAGTTAGTTGAGTTGATGAGGCATTTGAAGATGCTAACTACAAGGCTACCTCAAAATGTTTTAAATCAAGAGGTATGTGGTATCTGTGGAACTTTTGGTCATGGAGCTAATGTTTGTTCATATTCTTACGAACCTTTGGTAGATAGGGAAGAACAAGTTAACTCATTTAATAGTTTTTAACCAAAGGAGTGAATGATCCATACTCAAACACCTACAACCTTGGTTAGAGAAACCACCCTAATTTCTTTTGGAAAACCAACAATCCACCGATGCAGCCCCAGCCACAATATCAGAATTTTCAGAGGCCAAAATTTTTCCAAGGGCAATCCTCAACTGACAACCTACCAAGAAAGCCTTCGCTAGAGGAAAGCCTGAATGCTTTCATTTAGGTCACAACTCAAAATCAAGAAACAAATAACAAAAGAGTCAACTCCTTAAAAGCATCTTTCAAGAGGATTCAGACTCAAGTCGGGCAATTTGTAGTTCAAATGCATAACAATAAAAAAGGAAGCTTGCCCAGTCAACTTGAGCAAGCCTAAGCGATCACCGTTCTGAGATGTGGTAAAGTGATTAATAACTATGTTGAGTTTCCTTTTGAGCTGCCTGACACTGATAATCCAAAGAAGGAAAGCCTCACCTAAGAAGAAGATGAGTAGAATGAGAAAAGAAATAGGCGAAACTCTTCAAGTCACATTCAAAAGGGTGAATAACTTAAGCATGACACCAAGGGTAATAAAGGATAAAAACTGCACAAAGTGATGGATCCTTATTAACCACCAATTCCATATGCAAGTCGGTTTTATGGAATCGAAACAAGATGAGCAATTTTCCCATCTATATCACATGCTTTCTAAGATCAATGTTAATTTGCCCTTGTTAGATGTGATTAGGAACATTCTAGCTTATGTCAAGTTCTTCAAAGAACTAAGCACTAAGAAATGAAAGTTTGAGCCTAACAAAAAGGTGATAGTTTTGAAAGTAGCAAGAGCAATTCTGCAGCGGCATTTACCCCTAAACTAAAAGATCTAGGACGTTTTATCAAGCAAGTATCAATAGGTAATGGTGATGAGGTTAAGGGTATGCTTGATCTTAAAGCAAGTATAAATCTTATGCCTCGCTCTATTTATAAGAAACTGGATCTAGGAAAGTAAGAACAACCAATTTGTTCCTACAATTAGCTGATAAGTCAATCTGTTATCCGAAAGGAATAATGGAAGATATGTTGGTGAAGGTTAGCGAATTGATTGTTCCTGTATACTTGTGGTCTTAGACATAGGGGAGGTTAAACAGCAATGGAAGGAGCACACCATACTCCTAGGGAGACCTTTTATGGCCACTACTAATACCTTGATTGGCGTGAAGAATGGAAAGCTAGCATGACTATTTTGGGAGAAACAGTAAAATTTTCAATCTTTAATGTTGAATCTGTTCCTACTATTACTGTTTCTGAAGACTATTCTTTTGTTGATCAACTTAATACTACATATTGTGATTTTGCCTTATATGAAGAAGAAGGAAAGAAGTTAGACTAGGTTAAAGAGAGTGATGATTGTTGCAAATTTCTAGTGGATGCAACTGAGGAAGTATTTGGGAGATTATTAAAGACAACTTCAAATGGAAAGGAGGAAAAGGTGGAATCAATCACTTTGAGTGACCCACCTTGAGCATAACCATTGAGGCATCCAACTACAAGACGTTAAAGAAGCAACCCATTTAATTTCTATTTTTTTTCAATTATCTGTTTGTTGTTAATTTTCTTAGTGAACCTTAACTTAGTTTGTTTTCTTTATGTGCATAAGCTTACTCTTCCGTCTCTTCTATCTATTTTCTTTGCAGCTGTTTTAATTCCTCGATATAGTAAACTGCGCTCTATACCAGATCAACGCAATGATTACCCCTATATTCATGTTGTATTTCTATCCCTTTTCATTTTTGCTTGTTCATGTAATGTCTTTTAGTTTTTAAGGCTTGTCCTTATTTGTGTTAATGTTTGTCTTTTGTCTTAGACTCCTCTTTTACTTTTTGTATCACAATAGGAATAGTGTGATGTTCAAGTGTAGGGGGAGTATTAGTGAAAAAAATCATTTGTGTGTTGTGTGTTTGTTTTCCTATTTAGTGGTTAGAGATGCATGGTTATTAAATGAACTCGATATGGATTAGAAACGCATAATATGAGTGAATGAGTACACTTGCATGCTTAGACTAATTGACTTAGATTTTGATTAAAAGGATATTCGCTTGTTGTGATAGAAGAATGACACTTTTCATTAAAAGGATTGATGTTTGTGTTTGATATAAGTGGTGAAGATTGGATTGGCAAGCAAGCTTATGGTAGATGCTTTACTTAAAATGAATGATAAGTGAATACATATCCCACCTTTGAATGCTTGAGAGGATGGAGAGTGGACTGAGTATCTATCACACTTATTGATGGTTCTTTGAATTGAAGTGCTTGTTGATTTTGGCTAAATATGTGAAGAATAGCTTGTTCAAGGAGTATTATGAATTTTAAGTTCTTAGGTTGTGTTTATTAAAATAATCGTTGATATCTTTGACTATTATTTAAAAAAATTTTGTTTCCATTGTTTGTTTTTATAGTCTGGTATTCTTTATTTTGCTTGAGGACAAACATAGTTTAAGTGTGGGTTAATTGTTATGTCTAGTTTTCATTGGTTTTAATTACCTTCTTCTTGACTGATTCCTTTAGTATAAGCTTCGTTTATAGTTGTTCCGTTATGTCCTTAACCTTGTTTGATTCAACCTCCTTAAAATTCCTCGTTGCCTTACTTGAACCTGACTTCCGCTGAGCTAGAATAGGGTATGTAATTCCAAGATAAGGTTCCTTGGTTGGCTTAATTATGAGCTCACTTGGAAGAAATTCCATAATTACTTGTCCTTCTCCCTTGTCTCCGCCTTCCTTCGAATGTTCAAGTTTCTTTTCCTAGGTCTAAGTGATGGCCATGATCCATTCCATTGGGTTCGACTCGATATTGCTTAGAAGGGTGGTTCCCGCATTCTGAGTAGATATTGACTCTACTAGTTAACCTACTTGGACTTCCAAATTATGTATTGAAGAGGCGTGATTATTAGTGACTTGCTCGAATTTGCTTTCAAAGCTCCTTTCTGCATCCTTTATGCCTCCAATTTTATATAAAATCTTATCCAACTTGGATTACATTGAGCTTAATTTATCTTGTTGGAAGCTTGATTGTCCTTGACGTCTGAACTGTCCACCAACATTGTTCATCCAAGAGAAGTTAGGGTGATTTTTCCACCCAGGGTTATAATTGTTGGAGTAGGGATTGTTCTCCCTTTCTCGTCTATAATGAGTTCCCATATAATTCACTTGCTTTGGATCACTTTCTTTCATCAAGCAATAATCCACTGTATTATGGTCCATTTGTTCATAAAGTTCACACTTGAGTTACACGGCTTTCACCGAAGCTGAGGATGAAGCCTTCATGTTGTTGAGCTATCGAGTCAAGTTATCATTTTTCTCTTGCATTTCCATAATTTGATCAACAACCACAATTCCTTTTTGCTCTCTGAAGGTAATAATTTGTCTACTCTGCTCGTTCATCAATAGACATCTATTACTCGCCATCTCCTCTATTGGCTCTTTCGCTTCATCAATCGTCTTTCTCATCAGTGATCCTCCTGAAAATGCATCAATTGTGCCTCTCGTATATGGGGTTACTCCATTATAGAATCTTTGCAACAAAAATTCCTTAGGTAAGTTATGGTGTGAGCATTTTCGTTGTAAATCCTTATATCGTTCCCACACTTCATTGATCGATATCTTGTCACTTTACTGGAAATTGGTAATTTCCTTAATGATCTTAGTGGTCTTGGTCAGAGGGAAATACTTGTCTAAAAAGGCACGAACTAGCTGATCCCACGTCGTGACATTGGCTGGGTTAAGGGAATGATACCAAGCGTTTGCTTTATCTCTAAGGGTAAAGGGAAAAAGCCTAATTCTGACTGCATATTTCAACATCTTATGGTTCTGAAAGGTATCATATGTTTCAAAGAAGTTCACTATATATGTGTCGGGATCTTCGTTCGTTAATCTATAAAACTGCATATTCTATTGAAACATGTTTAGGAGGGCTAGTTTAATTTCAAATAAGGCTGCTTGAACGGTTGCCCTAGCTACTCCTTAGTTAGCCGCATTAAACCCTGGTCTCATGAAGCCCATAGGGTCTATTGTTGACGTCCTTAGTTTACTTTGTGGTCCAAATTTTGCTGAAATTCTTCGGCTATTGTTGATTTCACAATTTCTTCTTCTTCTTGACGATGAGCTTTCCTAATGGTTCATTATAGTCTAGTGATGTCCAAATCTAAGGTTTTAGTTGCACGACTCGAACCTCTCGTGACTCTTGTGTTCATGCAAGAGCATAATTTTAGAAGTAGAAAAGAAAGAACGAAAACAAAAAATTCAAACTAACTAAGCACCTTAAACTATAGAACAAAACTAATCACCTCCACGGTAATGGTGCCAAAAACTTGATCAAAGTTTTTTGATATGTGTAAGTTTTAATATTTAGCCTCGATAATCCACAAGCGTACGGGTCATTCGCGTATTACCTAAAGTATCGATCCCACAATCTAATCCTAAAATCTGAGGCCAAAATAATTCACAGTAATTCAAATGTAACAAAACTAAAGCAAGAATTTAATTCAATCATGCAATTCAAATATAAGAATCAATTACGAAAATATTAACAAAATAGAAGTTGCAATGCACACATTCAAGAACCGACCTAAAGAAACTATCAATTGAGGGAAAGGGTATCTATCTTTAATGCTAACCTGATCGATTATGAATTTACTAGATTATTAGTTTTAGACGATCCTAGGGTTGATTACTCTCTCTCGAGTTATAACCATTAACCCTAATCAGATTATGGGAATTTTAATCTCTTGATTTACAATCTATCCAAAGCCTTAATTATATCTGAAATTGTCCAAAAACTATCAGGAACCTATGCAAGATCTCTCTTTGCACGATTTACCAATTTGATTTAATTCTCTTTCTATTAAATCACCTAAATCTCATTAGTCTAATTTAATTTTTTTCACTGGATTCACACTCTTAGTTTGTCATCAAATTATGTAATTGCAGAAATTAAATCACAATAAATCTAGTAAAAAATGATCAAATTTCACTAAATCAAAGATAAAATAACTTGAAGATGAGTTTAGACATCCTCAACATTCATGCAATCCTATCATCAATAGCTATTCCAATTCTATACATTAATAAAATTGAAAATAAACAAAAAACAAGATCTGAAAGGATGATGGAGGCAACAATGTCAGGAAACCTCCTATTCTGAGAAGTATTTCACATTGGCTTTTTCTCTATGTCTCTCTTCCTTCTTCTCTTTCTCAATCTCTCGATGAACTCTCTCTATGGTTTCTCAGTGGTGGCTGATGCAAAAGCTCTCTCTACTTTTTTGTCATATTCTTTAGCTACCTTTTGTGTTCTGAGCAGTCCTAGGGAGTTATGGGGTCCAAATGGTCCTAAAAATCCCTCAAAACTTGACGTTTTTACTTATTTGTGCGTCTGCCCGACGCAGGCTATGATCGTGGCATGCAGAGCCTTCTTTCACAATCGTCGCAATTAAGCCATGATCGTGGGCTATGTCCTGGGCTTTTTTCATGATCATAGTATATAGGCCACGATTGTGGGCTGAATCTAATGCTTTTGTCACGATTGTGGCTTATTGTGCCATGATCGTAGGCCGTTGTTTCGTCCCGAGTATCTCCGAAACTTCTCCATTCTTCGATATTGACCATGGAATACTAATAAAAACATCAAGGTACCTCAAAGACATAATAATTAAGCTTATGTATTTAAGTGTTAACTTGATCGTTTAGTATGTACTTAGGTTAGAATTGTGCTTAAGTTTGACCAACCCATAAAAACACTTAAACACAATTAATTAACAAACTAGCACATTCTAACCTAAGCACGTACTAAACGATCAATTTAACACTTAAATACATTATAAACTAAGCCCTAAAACATGATGCAATTCACACTTATCAGTAATTACTAGTCAGGTTTCCATAATTAACTCAAATGATAATTTGTCAAATATGAAAGTTAGATTAGTTAATTATTCGAGTTGATCTTAATGCCAAATTATTAATTTTGATAAGACAACTATCTAATCATTTCACCTTAATCATATAGAGGAGATTAAATTGGTGAAATTAATTCTCAAGAATTTTCCACGTCGATTTCTACTTGTTTTTGCTTCCAGTTGATTTAATTTACTTTTTAGAATAATTTGTGGTTTTCTTTAAAGCTTTCACTAAACAATCAGGAAAGAATGTTTAAGGTTGCATCTGTTTTTATTGTATTCAAAATTAATTTAAGTGAACCAATTTCACCTCGTGGGAGACAACTGTAGTTAATTACTACAACTATCTCGTATACTTATAAGTAGGATGACCTAGGTAATTTTTAGAACTTTTTGGGCATAACACTTCACTCACAGCCTTTGTCAGCTAGTTCTTCTATTTGCTAGAGAGGCTTAGAAACATTCCTTTAACCATGTATGATTGCATAGGTGCTTGTTGTTACTCTGTATAGAGTTTACTGAAAAAGGATGTTGATTCCTCTTTGAGGATCAACTAGTCCGAGCACTAAGATCTGTTTGGCAAGAGCTCTTTTTTAGTTTTATTTTTCTTCTTAGCTCCCTCTAGCTCATGGAAAAAAAGCAGTATTTTTATCTCCTTGTGAGTTCCAATCTAAATTCGACCTTTATCTCCATAGTAGCTCCTCTTGTCTGAGGAGTATTTCAAATTCTTCTCGTAATTCTACTTTTAGCTCTTGTAATCACTTGCTCGTACGAAGAGCTAGAACTTTTTGTAGCCCAGCCAATCTTCCAAATACTCTTCTCTTTTAATGAAAAATGTCACCAAAGGTGGTCTTATTCTAGCTAGATACATCCGCAGAGAAGTTCTCTATTGCCATATAAAAATTCATTGAGAAAATCCAATTTTCCTTTATAAAATGCAGCCATGATTTGTGGGTGGCCTACTCTACAACATATCAAAATGTTTTTGATCTTCCAATATTTGAGCAATTTTGTTGAACTCAATTAAAAGTGGTTAGTGATCAGACCGTATTCTCGAAAGATGCGTAACCTTTAGAGTTTTGAAGGAATTTAGCCAATCCTCATTGAAAAAAACTCTATCTAACCTCTCATGGCATAAACCTCTGGCCCATGTAAACCTTGATCCTGAGAAATCTGGATCAAGTAACTCACAATTGGAGACCCATTTTTTGAATTGTTTACATAATGCAGGCCTAGATAATGAGCCTCTAATCTTATCCATTTTTTCTAGTGAGCATTGAAATCTTCAGCTACATTCCATGGTCCTTAAATTTTGGAGGAAATATCCTCAAGTTGGTATCACAAAAGATTCTCAAAGTGTTAGAGGGGGGATTGTGCCTACCTTCAGGTTAAGTAACAGCCTGATCAATGGAAATATTTTATGGGACAAGTTCGTCCAGTCTAAAAATCGGATTAGTTAGCATCTGGGCATTTGGCAATTCCTCTATTATAAGTGCCTTTGGGTCTGGTTCTTTGTTTATCAAGAGGCCTTCAAGCCATTCTGTATCTTTTCTTCCTTGTTTTCGATTTGTGTTCTTCATTCCGGGGGTATTGACTTTGAGTTTTCCTTTGAAGTTCATGGTTTTAAACGTGGATAACTTTCATTTTGCACAATCAGAGATCGTTGCTAAAAGGTGATCCAGTATTACTACTGTGTGCATCTCTTTATCTTGTTTGGCATGTTGCTTATCATTGATTTCATCAAGTTTGTTTAAGTCTACATGTGATAATCCTTTAAGTTGTTCAGTCCTACAAGGAAAGTGAAACTGGTTGGTGGATTTTATATTAATGTCTTTGTATGGTGGACAACTTATTTGAGGGCTGTTGTGAATCATTCGATGTGCCAGGGTGGGTTTTGTAACACCCCAACTCCCGCTGAACCCGAACCCGATATCGATAGTGATACCCGGATCCGTGCCCCGCGAGGGTGGCG
>JAOQML010019060.1:0-11807 GCA_027568935.1 Erythroxylum urbanii | reverse complement strand
TTAATTTTAGTTAATTCGAATCTATCCTCTTCTTCTTTCCTTGGATCCGAACTTTTCAATCTTTCAATTCCGTGGTGCGCTTTAGTTATTGTCAGAGCTTATTGTTGATAATGATTTTGAGGACGATAGTTGCTTTGAGAGAGCTGTTACAGGGGAAGCACTAGTAGTTAGGAGGGTTTTGAGTGCTAGGGCCACAGATGAGGTTGTAGATCAGAAAGAGAATCTTTTACATACAAGGTGTTTAGTTGGTGGAAAAGTATGCAATTTGATCATTGATGGGGGTAGTTGCACTAATGTAGCTAGTTGGACTATGGTATAGGAATTGGGTTTGACATGCAAGAAACATCTAGAGCCATACAATTTATAGTGGTTCAATGATAATGCTAGTGTGAAGGTGACTAGGAAGGTTATAGTGCCATTTTCAGTAGGAAGATATGAGGATAAGGTGTTGTGTGATGTGGTGCCAATGGAGGCCGGTCATATGTTAGTTGGGAGACGTTGGCAGCTCGACAGCAGGGTAGCACATGATGGGTATACCAATAGGTACTCCTTTAAGTTTAAGGGTAGGAATTTCATTATACTACCTTTATCACCTTATGAATTGTACCTGGACCAAATAAAAGCAAGTAAAAGTGAGGAGGGTTTGGGTAGTGAGAACAAAAAAAGTGAAGAGAGAAAAGAGGCCTAAAAGAAAAATGAGTTTAGACCAATAGTGAGTGACTGCACAAGTGAGGAAAAGAAAGTGGGATGTGCAGGAGAGAAGAGCTCAGGAAGAGAAAAGAAGAAAAAAGAGAAAGAGAGAAAAGTGAGCTTATTTGCTAAAGGAAAAGACTTGAGGAGAGTAATTGGAGAGAAGAGAGCATTAGTAGTGGTGAGATATAGAGAGTGTTTAGTTTCTGACACTAACCATCTTGATGCTTTGCCTAGTGTTTTTGCTTCTTTTTTACAGGATTATACTGATGTCTTTCCTAAGGAGATGCCTAAGGGACTATCACCCTTAAGAAGTATAGAGCACCAGATTGATTATGTGCCTGGAGTTTAGATTTCGAACCGCCCAGCTTATAGGAGTAATCCTGAGGAGACAAAGGAGCTTCAAAAGCAGGTGAGTGAGTTACTGGAAAAGGGGCATATGAGGGAGAGCTTGAGCCCTTGTGCAGTGCCTGTGTTGCTGGTGCCGAAGAAAGATGGGACCTGGAGGATGTATGTAGATTGCAGAGCTATCAACAAAATCACTGTAAAGTTTCGTCATCCTATTCCTAAGCTAGATGATATGCTTGACAAATTGCATGGTGCATGTATCTTTACCAAAATTGATTTGAAAAGTGGATACCACCATATTAGAATGAAACCAGGAGATGAATGGAAAACTGCTTTCAAAACTAAATATGGGTTGTATAAGTGGTTAGTTATGTCATTTGGTTTAACTAATGCACCCAACACTTTTATAAGGTTGATGAATCATGTGTTGCGTGCATTTCTTAGAAAATTTGTGGTTGTTTACTTTGATGATATCTTGATATATAACACTAATCTTGATGAGCATGTCATGTATGTGAGATGTGTTTTGGATGTATTGAGACAGGACAAATTATATGCGAACCTTAAGAAGTGTACTTTTTACTTTGATAGGCTTATCTTCTTGGGGTTTATAGTTAGTTCTAGGGGAGTTGAGGTTGATGAGGAGAAGCTGAAGGCTATCCAGGAATGGCCAACACCTAAGAGTGCTAGTGAGGTGAAGAGTTTTCATGGACTTACTAGTTTCTATAGGAGGTTTGTGAAAGATTTCTTTACCATTGCTATTCCTTTGACTGAAATAGTCAAAAAGGAGAAAGGGTTTACAAGGGGTGAGGAGCAAAAGCATGCGTTTAATTTGTTGAAAACAAAATTGTGTTCTGCTCCTATCCTGTGTTTACCTGACTTTGAGAAAGCTTTTGAGATTGAACGTGATGCTTCTGGTATTAGTATAGGTACTGTGCTTTTATAGGAAAACAAACCAGTAGCTTATTTCAGTGAAAAATAGAGTGTTGCATAACTCAATTATCCTACCTATGACAAGGAGCTTTATGTTCTGGTAAGAGCATTGGAGGTATGGCAACATTACCTCCAACCCAGAGAGTTTGTAATTCAGACGGATCCTGAGTCCCTAAAGCACTTGAAGGGCCAGGGCAAGCTGAGCAAGAAACATACCACTTAGGTGGAGTTTCTAGAGACATATATGTTTATGTTACATTACAAGCAAAGGAAGGAAAATGTGGTAGCTGATGCTTTATCTAAAAGGTATTCCTTAATTTCTACGCTTAGTTCTAAATTATTAGGATTTGAGCAACTTAAGGACATGTATACTTCTGATGATGATTTTGCTACTGTGTATGCTGCTTGTGAGCATGTTGTATTCCAAAAATTTTATAGGCATGATGGATATTTGTATTGTGGTAATCAACTGTATGTGCCTAATTGTTCTTTGCGTGCTTTATTTGTGCATGAAGCCCATAGTGGTGGTCTGATGGGTCATTTTGGGGTTACTAAAACCTTAGATATTTTTCATAAACATTTCTATTGGCCTAGTATGCGCAAGGATGTTGAGCGTGTATATGCCAAATGTATTGCATGTAGACAGGCAAAATCTACTGTTAAATCCTATAGATTGTATACCCCTTTACCTGTGCCTACTGAACCTTGGGTTGATATTTCTATGAATTTTGTTTTAGGATTTCCTGGAACAAAGAAAGGGTTTGATAACATCTTTGTTGTTGTTTATTAATTTAGTAAGATGGCACATTTCATTGCATACCGTAAGACTGATGATGTTATGGTTATTGTTGATTTATTCTTTATGGATATTATTAGATTGCATGGTATTCCTAGGTCTATTGTTTCGAATAAAGATGCAAAATTTTTGAGCTATTTTTGAATTGTTCTGTAGGGAAAGTTAGGTACTAAATTGCTTTATACTACTACTTGTCATCCATAGATAGATGGACAGACTGAGATTGTTAATAGAACCTTAGGTACTTTGTTGCGTGTTGTAGTTAGTAAAAATTTGAAAACTTGGGGTGATTGTTTGCCATTTATTGAGTTTGCATATAATAGATGTGTGCATTCCATCACAAGTTATTCACCTTTTGAGCTTGTATATGGTTTTAATCCTTTGACTGTCTTAGATTTGGTATCTTTACCCTTGCATGAGTTGTCTATTACAGATGGCAAGAGGAAAGCTGAGATGGTTAGGGACTTACATGTGAAGGTGAGACAACACATTGAGCATAGAAATAGGGTGTATACGAAGCAAGCCAACAAGGGGAGAAAGTTGGTGACTTTTAAACCTGGAGATTGGGTTTGGGTGCATCTAAGGAAGGAGAGGTTTCTTATCCATCGGAAATCTAAACTGGATCCTAGGGTGATGGTCCGTTCCAAGTGTTGGAGAAGATAAATGACAACGCCTATAAGATTGACCTGTTAGGTGAGTATTCTGTTTCTGCAACTTTTAATATTACTAATCTTTCTCCTTTTGATATGGGTTTAGATTCGAGGACAAATCTTCTTGAGGAAGGAGGGACTGATGTGAGCAGGAGCAAGGACCAGTATGGAGATGGCATGCGTGATGGGAGCGAGCTTGTCATCCAGTTGGACCTATGTCCAGAGCTAGGACCGAGAGACTCAAGGAGGCTCTCTATGCACATGTGGGCCAATTTGTGGAGAGGATGGAGTGCGCCAAGCCTATTGGAGGAGAGCTATCTGAATCAAAGCCCAAATTGATTCATTTATCTCAAATCATTGGATTGGGCTCACTTAGGACTTGAAGACCATCGTATTGGGCTATGCATCATCAGTTAAGCCCAAGAGGAGAGGCGTGCCTACAATCAGACTTTATGGGGTGCATGTTTTTTTATTATTTTATTTTTGGACTTATTTTAGGTTATATTTATTGTGGGCTTCCATATATTATTTAGCCCAAGTCTTTTATTATTTGACCTAGGTATAAATACCTCTTTGGGGTTAGGAAAAGGGACTTTTTGATCAGATTATCTTTTGTCAGCCGCCGGCCATATTGAGAGAAGAAACCCCTCTTGTTCTTTTCAACTTAGGAATTAAACATCACTTATCAACTGAAATCAGATTGCGGCATGATTTTGATCCTAAACAACTTTCTTGGTTTGTTCTTTACTTGTTATCTAGGTTACTCGAGACAAGTTCTTCGTGAGGTCTAGTAGGTAAATTTGAAACCCTGCGTATCAGATTTAATTTTAGTTAATTCGAATATATCCTCTTCTTCTTTCCTTAGATCCGAACTTTTAAATCTTTTAATTCCGTTGTGCATGTTAGCGAGTTATTTCCACAAGCTTGCTCAAGAATCATATCTCCACCACTAAACAAAAAGAACCTAATGTGTAAATCAAAGGGACCTAATAAGGGTTGTAATGTGGCTTAGGTAAAGTATGACAAAAGGAACTTTTTGGCTAAATAAATTGAAGGGAATCACACAAACTTATCTACACAAGTATCAACTTAAATCAAAACTCAAATAACATCTCTTTCAATCACTTTTTCTTTTCTTCTCTTTTTTTCTCTTTTTTTCTTTGTTTTCTTTTTTTAAACAAAAATATCAAAAAGGAGATTTTGTTTTTTTTGTTCTTCTCCTCCATTCTATAAAAAATCAAAACAATACAATTTGAATCATCCAATTAACTTTTTATGGAAATAGTCAAAATCTTATGCAAATAAGCTCGATACAATTCCTTCAATTTAAGGGTCCAAAGTTATTAAGGATATCAACAAAAAGAGGGTAAATTTGGCTTGTAACAAGGTTATTATGCAAGAAAGAAAGGTTATGGCTCAAATTGGTTTTCTAAAGATAAAAACTGCGGTAGGTGTGTTTAGGCCAAAAAATGGTTATCCTAAATGCCCTCATCATCTTTATACACAAATTCATAAAAAATGTGGTCTCAACACGTATTCAAAAGCAAGTTCTAGCATAGACAAGCTATGTTTGATGACACACAATAAAAAGATATATGAGCACATATGTGATGAATGCTCTTAGGCTCGAAGCTCACGTAGGTGTCAAAAATTACATCAACTCTTGCACACTTTTCATTCAACAAAATTAATGAGATACTTGAAAAAATTTAATGAAAACAATAATCATGCTTGTCTCTCTCATACATTAGATCTTAAATCGAAAATGCATCCTAACTTAAGAATTATTCATAAACAACAATCAGAAAATTATGAAGCTATCATGGGGAATAATTAATATATGAATCAACATATCATGAGTCCAAGCATAGATCACAAAGTTTATCAAAATGAAAACACTCACTCCCCTACACCTAAATCATACATTGTCCCTAATGTATTCATAAGATACTCATACTCAATAAAGTTAATCAAAGAAAATAACTAATTGAGGACTTCCCTGAATGGTGAGCATCTGAACATTATCCGTGTACGTTTCTTTGTGGTATTGGTTTTCGAACCTACAATAGATTTAGCATTCATCGGTGAGTTGCCTTTTGCTGCAGTCTTAGTAGTAGCCTTAGAACGCCCCATTACACTAAACAAGATAAACCAAAATTACTTGAAACAACTGAATAATAATTGAAATTAAACTAAAAGAAAGATTAACTAAAAGTAATTAATAAGAAAAAAGTAATTAAAAGTAGTAAAAATTTAAATCACTGCAATATGCAGCACAAGGGGTCCAAAAAATAATTATATTTATTTTGTAACGTTCTTCCTGCCACTTTATAAGCAAAATCATTGTCAATAATGAATTGAACAATATTTCCTAGCTTTATTTCATTCACAAATTCATTAAATATTTCAAATAAAATGTCAGTATTTCTAACAAGGCCAGATGCATCAATAGACTTTAAAAACATTAAGCCCTTTGCAAAATAAACTAAAAAATTAATAATAGGCTCATGTTGTCAAACCATCACACATGATTGAACACCCATAAATAGCCCAATACATTCTTCTTTCTTCTAATTAACTTTTAATTTCATAAACTACGAAACTCAAAAGTTTACCTATATAGTCATCAATAGAAGGAGCTTTGTATCCCGAACTGTAAGAGGTTATAACATCCACCATAGGCTGATAATAATAAGATTAGGAAGCATTGAATGCTACACCTGAATCATTCCTGCATCTAGTCATTGCCATATTTACATTATGAGTCGTTTCTCTTGATTGCATGACACTATGAATTGAAAGTTAAGCTCTAGGAGTTACTCATGGTGAAAAAAAATTTGACATCTACCTTCTTCTTTTCCTAACATTAGGTCCATATGCAACATTCACTTCTTGTTGAGAAGGAACACTACCACTACTACTACCACTACCATCTTCAACATTTTCACTATCATCATGAACACCAGCAAATGAACTTCTACTACCAATTCCATAATTCAGTCTCTCCCTTGTATCTTTCTCGTGTTGATATTCTTCAAGCAAAGTTTTCATTTTCTACTTCACATCATAACTTACTTTTTTACAAGGTTCCATATATCTTTTAACCTTAGCTAAATGTTTCTTTAGTCGATTGATTCCTCTAACTTTCAAATTCTTGTTACCAAATAAGTAAATAGTATGGTTCTTCATACTGGGAATCAATGTAACATGAGCCTAAGCTAGATCATTATATCTTCTTGAAGTGTTTAAATGATCAGGAGTACTTAAACTTCCTTCCATTTATTTGTAAAAATAAATGAAGACATGTATCAAAGTAAAGAACACAAAATTTCATTATCAACTACTATCACAAAATATGTATTATTCAACTCAAAAGTCCAAACTAAAACAATTATATAATATGCATGTCTATCTTATATAATATAACTCATTTTGTAAAATTACATCATACATAATTTAATTTTATCTGACACAATTCACCACTAAGTCAAAAATCAACAATTCAAGCATTCAACATACACAATTACACAATACGCAGGTTCATCATATATAATACATCTCATTTTGTATGATTATATCATACACAATTTAATTTCATCCAACAAAATTCAATTTTATCTAACGCAATTCACCAATAAGTCAAAAACCAACAATTCAAGTATTCAGTGTACACAATTACGCAACACGCACTTCCATCTTATATAATATAACTCATTTTGTATGATTACATCATACTTTTATCCAACAAAATTCACCAATAAGTCAAAAACTAACAATTCAAGTATTCGACATTCACAATTACTTAATACGCATGTCCATCTTATATAATATAACTGATTTTGTGTGATTACATTATATACAATTAAATTTCATCCAATACAATTCACCAATAATTAAAAAACAACAATTCAAATATTCAACATACACAATCACACAATACACATGTCCATCTTATATAATATAACTCATTTTGTATTATTACATCGTACACAATTCAATTTCATCCAACACAATTTACCATAATTTAAAAACTAATAATTCAAGTATTCAACGTATATAATAACACAATACACTTAATAGTCATCAACTTGAATATGTTTGAAGAGAAATATAAAAAATTACATGCATAAAGTGAATTGAACTTAATAAATAAAGAAAATTTTTGCTTTATTATGTATGAATTAAATATGTCATTAGTTTATATAGATGATATATTGGTATTTTCATCTTCGACGAAACAACATCTTTAACATATTAAAGCATTCATTTACATTATCCAAAACAATGGTCTAACAATATCAAAAATCAAAATTTAACCTTTTTCCATAAAAAAATAGATTTTTACGACATTATAATACTATATTCAACAAGCTATATGAACAATTATGAAAAGAAATTTCAAATTCAAGAGTAAATTTCTTGTTCAATTTATAGACATAAAATGATTTCAAAATTTTTTTAGGAAGTCTAACTTATGTTATGAAATAGATTATGTAAACTATTATATGATATGTTAAAAAATAAACATGTTCATTGGACATAAAAACATACCAAAATAGTCAAACAAATCAAAAGAAACATTAGGACATTGACCTTAAGGTGTGATTTTGATGTATATTGATATAAGTAAGATTTCACCTTTTAGTTTGATTCAATTGTAGCAATGTAAATTGAATGAAGATTGTGTAGTATAGTCTAAATACATTACATTAGGACATTGGCTAAATTCTAGTGCAAGTTCTACAAATCTTGACATAGTGGAAAAAGTGGGTTGTGACTTGTGAATCGATACAGTATTTACAAGAAACAAATTGTTGTTCACCTTTAATTATAGATTGAAGAACTAATTTGGTTAAATATGTTTGGTTCTTCTTTACCAATTTCATCACATTAACTAATTAACATCATCATATGAAGAAAATTTTTGCATTCCATTTTGTTAGATTAAGAAATTACTTAAATTGTGGTTGGATTTAACCATCATCATATATTTCTAACTTTCAAAATTCAAACTCAAGTTTTTCAAAATTTAACTCCAACAATTCCAACAAAACACTTTGAACACAACCATTCACAATTCGAACAATTTCCAACTTCAAACCATTCACAAATTCAATAGTACAGAACATAACCAAAACACAATTCAAATGCAATTCAAGAGCAAAAAAAAAAGCAATTGAAAACACACAAAAAGATATCAAATTCCTAACAAGCAGCAACGACGATGGTGGATTGGTGGAGGAAAGCAGCTAAGCAGGGGCTAGGCAGGAAGGCATAGTGGAGAGGCAGACCAACAGGTGGGGAGGCTCAATGGAGAGGAAGAATAATAGCCGGTAGATGTGGTGGTAGGGGGTAGACCAGTACCTAGGGGGCAGTGGCATCACAGTGATGGTTAGAGGATGATGACGATAGTGAGATATGAGGAACGATGAATGAGAACATTGAGAGGGAGAGAGAAAAATTTTTGGTGAGGAAATCGATAATGAGAGTGGGAGGTTCAGGGGGTTTGTTAATTTTTTTTACAATTAGTCCTTGGAATAGTTAAAATTCACAATACTGATCAATATATGGATAGTATTTTAAATACCAGTTGGTACTAAGCAAAAATTCCAATACTAGTTAGTACCTGTTGGCCCCCGAATTTTTTTCATTGAATTAAGCATGATAGTTTATGGAATAAGCATGAAATTTGAATTTTTGCCTTAGAATGAATTATGAGGTCATGATAGAATTATTATTGGAGTTTAATTATTTATTCCAATGTTAGTAGGATTTTATTACATTGGTAAATTAAATTAAAGTAGTAAGAGTGTATAAGGGCAATTTTGGCATGTTACTATGTTTAAGAGTCATAAAGCATTAAAGGAAGGGCAAATTGGACTTTTAACACTCATGAAGGGCAAAATTGGAAGAGGAAAAAGTGTGGCTTGTGTATTAGAAGAACAAAAACGTGAATGAAGGAAAGAAGGAGAGAAAATTGTGAAAGAGAGAAAGAAATGAGAGAGTTTCAACCATTAGAGAGAAGAAAGAAGAAAAAGCTAGTTTTCATCTTTTCTTAGTCTTAAAGAGTGAGTATGAGGTTGCTCAAGAAGGGAAAAAGAAAGAGGAAGGGAAGAGCTTTCATTAAAGCCAAGAAAATCATTGTTTGGTGAAGATTTAAGGTAAGCTGATGTTTAATCTTTTGGATTTTTGGATGAGTTTTGGTTCAAAGAGCTTAGGAAATGTATGGGTTTAAACATTATAGAATCAATTTTAGTGAATAGGCTTATTGGGTTCTCAATTTGGATTTTTATTAAATTGGGATTTTTTCCATTATTGAAGGAAATCAAGAGAAGAGGCAAGAGGAGCAAGAAGAGAGGCATCTTTAAGTAACTTTTAAGTAAGGAAATTCAAGGTGGGTTACTTGTTTATAGTTGAGTTAATGAGCCATAAGAAATTTTCCAATCAATAAAGTTAAATGATTTTAATTGCTTTATAAATGTTGCATTCATTGCTTCTTGAATGATTGAAGTATTTGCTATATGTTTGGTACATGAATCTTGATGGAAATTGTATTTGAAAAATATCATGCTTATGGAAATCATGTTTTCGAAAAAGTGCTATTTTGGGCAACAAGTTTACAAGTTATGAAATACATGTTATGTGGGTTTGGTTTGGTCCATTCTGTATATCAAGTGCACTTTGACTAAAGGCTTCTCCCGCCAGTCCGCAAGTGGCATGGAGCTCTTTCAAGGACTCACTCATGTTCACGACTATGCAAAAACCACTATGTGTGATTGTGTTAGTTCGTTCTATTCAAGACTACACAGGACCATTTCATGGGAATGTGTTAGCTCGTTATATTTATGGACCTACCCAAACCATTATGATTGCTTATGTGTTTATGATTTGTTGACAAGTTTGATGAACACATGTCTTATGTTGTTTATGATGTGTTTGACAAGGTTGAGAATTTGGAAAATACATGTTTTATAGTTGCAAAACATTTTACTGTGGAATTGGATATTTTATAATGGTTTTGTTTATTACCGATTATAAATTTTTTACTCACGAGCTTTTATGCTCACCCCCATTCCTCCCCATCTTCAGGTGACGAGCAAGAGATCAAGTGATCGAGAGTTAAGGCATCACTCCAATTATGCTTATTTTTGTATTTTAAATTAGTTTACAAAAACTCAAGGTTATAGTCGCATTTCAAGTATTACCCGTCCATGTATATCTTGTATTTTTGGATTATGAAACCAATGATGTATTTGGGTCTTGAAATGCCCATTAAAGCTTTGTAAAACTCTTTTCCTTTGAAGATTAGTGAAATATGTGTATGTTTTGCTCATGACTTTCTAGGTTTTCACATTATATTTTCAAACATCTATAGGGATAAAAATTTGTGTTCTAAATTCAGGGGAAAAACTGTATTAATCTAAGCTTATTTAGACAAATTTTTCTTCTTAGAAGTTGTAGCTTATCCTTTTAACTTTCCAATGATATAAAGTATGTAATTATTGGAGATCGGAGTTGAGAGTTATGCTCTTTACAAGTTAGTAATGCTGCATAGGGAAAGTGTTGGACATTTTATAGACTTTTTCTTAAATTGAGTTCATAGAAAATGAGAATTATGATGTTTTAAAAGGGGAAGAATTAGTTTGATGATTTAAAGATGAAATGAAGTGTTATAGGAAGTTGAATTTGTGTTGAATTAGAGAAGAATGCATTGACATGGTTGGTGTTATGTTTATGTGATTATGATCAACAATTGAGGATGAATGTGTTTAAGTATGAATGTTGTTTTGTTGGTTATGATTAATGATCTTGTATGATGTGTTTTTGTGGAGGTTTTAAATTGTAATGGAGGTGAAAATGACAAGGAAATTGAAGTAGTAATGATAGGATATGCATCAAAGGTGTTAGATAACTTGTAGGAGTTGGAAATCTAGAATTTGACTCGTAAATGTTTGTTGAACGGACTTGATGTCCACTAGGCAGACCTTCTCGGATATTCCAGTATTTCAGCTCAGTTCATGTCCCTTTGGAGGGACATATATCTACTAAACTAACCTTCTCAGGTTTGTTTGTGTCCCATCTCAGATACTGTCTATTTGAAGGGATGTATGTCCGCTAAGCGGACCTTCTCGGGATAGTTATGAAAATGTGCAAAATTTTGACCCTCTAGATGGAATCATCTCTCTTTGGGGTCTTCATAGAAGTTGTAGAAGTCGAAGTTTTCTTCAAAACCGAAGTTAAATGGTCTTAATCTGACATCGCTAGTGAAAGTTATGCTTTTTGTACCAAATCATGTACATTTTTTAAGTTGTCGGCTTATCATTGTTTATCTATGGTACATTTAGGCTTGAATGGAACTTGAAATGTACTTAGTTGGTGATGGAAGTAAG
>JAOQML010019040.1:0-11808 GCA_027568935.1 Erythroxylum urbanii | reverse complement strand
TCATGATCCCAAAAATTATTCTAAGGCAAAAATTCAAATCTCATGCTTATTCTATAAACTATTATGCTTAATTTAACAAAAAATTTCGGGGGACAATATTTTGTGTATTTGAGGTGCCTTAATGTGTTTGTTAGTATTTCAGTTCAAATATCAAAGAATGGAGAGAAATCAGAGGAAACTCGGAGCAAGGCCTAGTGCCACGATTATGATAGAAGCCTAGTGGTCTACCACGATCATGGCCTACGCATGACAACAGACACATAACAACTACTAAAATGCGACTTTTTGAGGGATATTTTGGACTTTTGGTCCCGGGTAAACCTTATTGTTTCCCTAATTAGAAAAGATATATAAAGAAAAGAATGAAGACTTAAAAGAGAGCTCCAATTTCTGCCACTTTTGGAAAACTCTAAGAAGAGAGAAGAAGAAGAGAGAGAAAAGGAAGAGGAGGAGATAGGAGGAGGCTTCTACTGATGTTACTTTTTTGAGCCATCCCGATCTGTTCCAAATGATAATTTCTCTTAATCTTGTTATTTTTTCTTTAAATGTGTAAGATGAACATAATGATGTTGACGAATTTGGGATGGATGATGATGTTCTAACTTTTCTTTAGGGATTTAAACTTGATTGTATATTAATCTAGTTGGTTTTGAGTTAATTCATTTTGGGTGCTACGATTTTTTGTAGTAACTTCATGCTTCAGTAATAAATTGAGAGAGTGAACCGAATGCAAAATGGTTGGATTGGTTAATGAGAGTTAAACGACCCAATAGACTATGAAAATAATTAAATTGGTAATTATATGGAGAGAGATCTCATGCAGGACCCAGTTGTTTATTAGAAGGATTAAGAACTGATTAGGTTGTGGGCTAATTGTTAATCAAGAGATGACATGTAATAACCAGTTTCCAAACCTATTGAGGGATTAAAGTGTTATTCACATGAATGGCACCATATTAAAATGAATTTGGTACATTTGGGATATGGTTTCATGATTTCATTCACACGCATAAAATAAGCATAGACATGGATGAATTTTGATTTAGAAAAATTGCAGTCAATTGACATGTTGTATGAAAGTTTCTAAATATTTGTGACATGATTGTGCATTTCTAATGTCTTGTATTTTCATTTATCAATAAAAAGAATTGATGGATTACAATTAGTAATTTGGAGTTATTTGTCACTATTAAGAAATTGATAAATTCATATGTACATTTAGACTAGGAAAAAATTCAAGTAACAAGATAAATTGATATGTGAAAATTTAGGACGACTAAGCCCATAAAATGAGTGACAAATGGCTTAGAGAATTGAGTGTCAAATGGCTTAAATAATTGAGTGACAAATGGCTTAGAGAATTGAGTGACATTTGGCAGCCTAAAGAGAGGACATATAGCTGGCCTAGACATCTGACAAGTGTCCTTAACCTATCCTCCACTTACACCACACGACACACACATGTCAAAGCTTCTAAAGCTCTCTTCTTCTTCTTACTTTCATAGCTGAAAGCTTACTTCTCCCACACATCTATGTGTTTTTGCATAAATTTTGTCCAATTGCCACACTAAAATCTATGCAAAATCCTTCATAAAGATAGTTATAGAAGCAAAACATTGTTATACCGCTGTTATATTCTTATCCTTTCTGAAACCATCGTACTCCCACCTTATTCTTAAGATAATCTTACACACATGTGAGGTAAAGTAGTCTTGATACACTGAGGTGGAATTTGAGCTGTACAACTAAGTGAAATACTGATCTTTGTGGCATGCTAATGAATTGAATGTAGTGTTGATGTTGAAGTTGTGCTGGAAAATGATAGATGAATTAGTTACTTTTCTGCTTTGTTTTTGGATGCATGAAAATAGTAGTTTATAGACTGCTATATGGATGAATTAGGTTAGGATGTGAGGTATTATTGATGAGGAATTCATGCTAAAAATAGGTGCTATTAAGGTGTTTTCAAATCTGGATAAGTTAGGACTACATCTATGATGGTATAAAGTGAATGGTAATGAAACAAATGACTAGATTTTGTGAGATTTAATGTAACCAATATGAAAGCTAGACTAACATAAAATGAAGTAGATTTATAGGATATGAATTCTAGAAAAATTCAAGTGGTATTGATGTTTATAAGTATGTAAAATTCGTGGAGAATTGAGGCAAAAAAGACAGTGCAAGAACGTGGCCCTCATCCCACGATCATGGTTTGGTTACTTGCCTTTTGTCATAATCGTGGCAAGGTCTCCCACGATCGTGGGCCTAGTTCTGGATTGTTGATTTCAGTTTTGTGTACATATTGAACCAACTGAAGACAAGTTGCTTTAAATTAGTGTATTTGGACTTGATTAAGGCTTGGAATGAACCTAGATTGTTGATTGATTAACTGGTTAAGAGTTTGATAAGTTTAGGTTATTAATTGATGTCATAACATAAAGAATGTACTGTTTTGGTATCTATGTATCCAAATCTAGACATTATGAGTTGTCAAGGGAATAAAGGTGTTCTTATGAATGTAAAAATGATCATAAGGATATGAGTAATGTGTATTAGGCATGAATGAGTAAGCATTGAAGAACATAAGGTAATTATAAATGTATATTGGTAGAAAAGTTTGATGAATGTATGATTGATGAATTTGGAGCAAATCAAGCTTACATAAGGTATAAACCTGATTGCAAACTAGTTGTATACAAACTATAATGTTTTAATGGTCAATCTTTTTATATAAGGATACATACCCGAAAAGTCAATTAAGCATGCATTGAAACATAACACATATACATGTGCATGATTTTATATTCATATAATCAAACAAATTAGTGGTTGTGAACTATATGTGTATTGCATGATGATAGATGTGCAAGGCGATTATCAACGTCCAGACATTGCCAGAACATCAAGGCAATAACGTTTCTAGAGTGTATTGTGAGTTAACTTAGATGTGAAAACTCAATTATATGTGCTCCTATATAAATTAAATGTTTAATATGAAATGTGTGTACAATTGATTGATAAATGTCATACTTAGATCCGAGAAGCTTGATATATAATATGAGTATACTGAAATGAAAGCATGGCATATGAAATGATGCATCTCATCACATTGAAATGCAAGATCAGATAAAGGAGTTGTGACTAGAGTGATCAATGTAGGAAAAGAGTTTTAAGCTCAGGATGTGAAAAAGGGCCTTAGGCTTAGATAACATGGACTCGGTATCTATAATGGATACGGGCTAGAAATGATCTTGGTATCCACAATAGATATGAGACAGTAAATTGGGTTGATAGGAACTTGGTCACAAAAAAAAAAAAAAGAGAATGAAAACACATATGCATTTACATATACATCACTACATTTATCATAAGATTTAATTGAAATGAATTATTGAATTATTTTGATTTAGTAAAATACAGTTGAAGTAAATGAGGTTGTGTTGTGATATGCAATGCTAGCTTACATGATGTACTTTTTAAAGTATGATGTGGTGTGGTATTCAATACTGGATGATATGATATACTTACTTTTGTGATTTGACTTAAGTGAATACATTAATGATGGCTTACTCACTGAGTTCGCAAACTCATCAAAATTGCAATATTATTTTTTAGTTTCAAGGGAGTTCTAGCCACTGAGGTTATATAGTAGAAGTATAGTGCTTGCATTTTGGCAATAAGAAAGGCTCAAAGATCTACTCAGCTAAATATAAGGAGTCTAGATAGATGTCTTATGTATTATCATGTCATTTCATGTCTTAAACTCAAAAGAAAATGTTGTGTAATATTTATATGGATTTTGAATTTTAATGACATATGACTTTTATGTTTGCCAATGAAATGGGAAGAAATGTGTATTTTTTAGAATGCTTATGATATGTTTGATGCCTTTAATGAGTTGTTTTGATTGTCCTAATGCAGTACTTTCATAGAGTATATACTCAAATATCCTTTGGTATGTTCGGGTTTATGCTCTATGGGAGTGGTATGTTACATTTTTGGCATCAGCGTATAGTTTGGCATCTTTAGGGACATATGTGAGCATTTCAACATGGCATATAGAAAAGACCCATTAGTGATCATTATTATTGTTTTTTGTAGGTCATTTACTATAGGAGATCGTGTTGTAGAACCAGCTAATCTTGAGTCAGTAGGAGCTAATAGAGAGTCCTCTATACCCTAGTCTGAACAAATGCCTTAGAGAGTACCTGAGAGGAGAGAAAGGAGGTATGATGGCTGGAGAGAACTGAGAGAGTATTTGGACAAATGGATTGTGAGCCTGATGAGAGGTTCAATTGCGCAATCTCTTTACAGCAAGGTCTAGCCTATCAGTGGTGGAAGACAATTCCAGGTAGTTCTGCCAAACCTTGTAGACTGACATGGGGGACTTCCCGAAGGTCTTTAAGGATAATCACATGCCAAAGATCTATTTGGATAGGAAGATGAAGGAATTCCTCAATCTGAAATAGGGAAATCTCACGGTAGCTAAGTATGAGGTATGATTCAATGAACTATTAGGGTATGCTACTACTCTGATCCTGACTGAGGAGGATAAATGTAGGCGGTTTGAGGATGGTTTGAATATGAAGATCAGTGGCTATTACAAATCTAAATAGTTTTACTGAGCTTCAAGCTATTTCAATTCGAATTGAGCAGTTACTAAAGGATGAACAAGGAGAGTATAGACAAGAGTTTAGGATTAAGAGGCATGGTGAGTTTGAAGCTGACTCTGGCAGGAAATTCAGTAAACTTCAGAATAGATCATCATGATCATATTCAAGATCGAGGCAGTCAAGGTTTAGACCTAGAGGCAGTTTTGTACATTCTAGTAGTGGTAGAGGTCAGGCATCTAGAAGACATACTTAGGGCAGACGAACACAACAAATTCCCTATAGTGAATATTGTGGAAAAGGACATGGTGGAGTATGTTAGAAGGTAATGGGAGCTTGTTCACACAATGGCTCTTTAGAACATTAGATTAGAGAATGTCCAGTAACTTTAAGAGCACAATTTGGAGTGAGAGGAGGATTAGTGACAGAGATGACTATCAAACAGAGCAGTGCCAGTGGAGAAGGATAGAGAGGGAGAGGTAGGGGTAAAGTTAATTCAGTAGGTCCTAGTGTTAAGACTGAGGTAAGGAGTAACTATAGTCCCGGGCTAGGATCTTTGTTATTACGAGACAGGAGGCATATAATTCCTAAAATGTTGTTACAGGTGTGTTGCATGTCTTTAATTTTAAGGCATTTGCATTGTTAGATCCCAGGTCTACATATTCATTCATTACCCCACATCTGACATCTAAATTGCATTGTAAGAGAAAGGTGTTGAAAATTGGCTTAGAGGTGAGAACTCTAGTAGGTAGTACTATAGTGATTGGAGAAGTATATAGAGGGTGTATTATTTAGGTTAACCAGGCTGAGTTGAAAGTTGATTTGATAGTACTGTAGTTTAAAGAGATATGCCTTATTTTAGGTATGGACACTATTGATAGGTTTGTGATGAATTGTTACACTAAGGAAGTTATTCTTGAATCTCCTACTTAACCAAGGGTGATATTTCAAGGTGTTAGTCAAGTAGTGCTAGCTAGGTTGATTTCATCAATGAGAGCTTGTAGATAGATTCTTAGTGGATGTGAGGCCTATTTAGCTTATGTGCTTAATACCTGACTTTAATAGACATTACAGGAAATTCCTATTATTATGGATTTCCTAGATGTTTTTCCCACTAAATTATCGGGATTACCACCAGATAGGGAAACAGAGTTCGCCATTAAGCTTATCCTAAGTACTGCTCCTATATCTATTCCTCCTTATAGGATGGCACTTGTGGAACTTAGAGAACTTAAGACTCGGTTGTATGAGTTGTTATTAGACCCAGCGCATCACCTTAGGGAGCTCTAATTTTATTTGTGAAGAAGAAGGATGGGACTTTGAGACAATACATTGCTTATAGGCAATTAAATCGGGTAAAAGTGAAGAATAAATATCCCTTATCAGGATTAGATGATTTACTCAATTAGTTATAGGGAGTTCATGTAAAAACACTTCTATTAGACATTTGTGCCCGTACGTCCATCAAACATTCGAGTACATGCTTTATGGAAGCATCATGCTAACTATATCACTTTCATTAACTTATGGCATCATAATTTAAAATATATGTCTCACGATCTCCAAAACACAAATTTCCTCATTTTATTTCATAAAACATAAGATACAATGTAACATTAAATATAACATCCATGTATATACAATATCAACAACCATTCAGAGTTTACAGCTCTATTTATAAAGTATGCTACATGTATGAGGAAATATTCAAAAGTTTAGTCTAAATCGTTCAGTCCAGTTGACCAACTTTTAAGCCATGTATTCTATCTAAAAGCAGTACTAGATCTCTTCTAAGCAGCTTTAGAAGCTATGACGTCTCTCTTGAACCTGGAAAGTTAACATTGCAATTTTGGTAAGTTTTGCGAACTCAGTGAGTTAACCATCCTCGATGGTTCACCAATAACACATATCACATTAACATATACAAACACATAATTCATATCATTTCATTTTTCATGTAGCATCACTAAACACTTTGTACATGAGTTTTCACAATTTTCTTTCAACTCAATTCAAGATTACATTGCAATCATTCAAATCATACAATTCATGTGTCTATGCAATATTAATGAGACTCACATTCATTTATTACACTGTTATGACTGAGTGCCTTTTTCATTATCCCGTATTCGTTGTGGATACTGGGCTCATTAATATTGTCACTTATCCATTGGAGATACAGGGCTCATTTTACATAGCGAGCTAGAGACTCTTACCAAATTGTGAGCTTTAAGCTCTTTTCACTGGTGACTCCGATCATAACTGCCTTTATGTTTCATGCATTCAAGTAATGAAATGCATCACACATACTAAATCATTGTATCCAATCAATCACGCTCACATTTATGTTCTCATTCACATTCATCATCGAACCTTTGGTCCAACATTCAACAATTAAGTTGAGAAATACTTATTTAGTCAAATTTACATTAAATGAGTACTTCCAATATGTTTTATATGCATCAAAAACCTCTGAGCTTCAATGTCCAAAATCAGTACATTCAATGCCCGAAATTAGTACATTCACATCACATACTAATTCAATACAAAATTTAAGTAAAACAAACAATCTAGGTGAGATCATCTTAAGTTACTCACAGTTTGCTCCAGATAGCTTATTGGCTCAAGGTTTATGCAATGTCTGGATGAGGTTACCCTAATTGCTCCTCTATATCATGCAAAACATATATTTACATTTTTATGTAATTACATAAGTACTCATTTATGCACACATGTATATATGAATTGTGTACAATGCATGCTCAATGACAATCCTGGGTATATTTCCATAATATGCGTCGCATAACCAATTAACATCATCTTTCAATCATATTTTAATACCTAATACACTTTCCTTATTTAATCGCATCATTCATCATCCACTAGGCTTATTAAAGATATCATTCAAGCCTAAATACATCATAGAAAAGCATTGATAAGTCAATAATTTATATACATACATGATTTTGGGATAAAAAGCATAAATTTCTCTGTGGATATAGGATTAAGGTCATTCAAGTATGCTTTCGAAGTCGAGTTCTATAACTTCCATGAGACTCTGAAGAGAGATTTTGCCATCAAAAGTGTCAAAATTGTACATTTATGTAGATGTCCAGAGAATATCTGCCCAGTAGAGTTATGTCCCTCCAAACGAACATAAATGGGGCTAAAACGCTGGAATTCCAGAGAATGTTTGCCCAGCAGACCTGAAGTGCACCTAACAGACATCTACTAGCCATTTTCTAGATTTCCAACTCCTATAAGTCACATCTAACCCATCTTATGCATATCTTATCATTCCTTCTACAATTCCTCTTCATTCTCTCCTCCATTCTAATTCAAAACATCCATAAAACACACAAGACAAGATTGTTGATCATAACCCCATAAATAGAACATCAACCATATCTTTATATTCTTCAATATTTCAGCACACATTCAACTCCATTGTCACCTTCCCTTTATCTATAAACTATCATCCTAATTCTCCTCACTTTGAGACGCTATACTATTCTTTTCTTTCTCTTTTAACTCACTTTACTACATTCATGTCATTACACACCAAAACAGAACATTTTCATATGCACATTCATCTTTAATTTTTTGCACATGTTCCACTTCATTTTTCACCTTTATTTCATTCCTAACTATCACCTTAATTTATCTCATTTCAAAACACCATAGTACTCCTTTTTATTAGCTCTAAACTCATATTAGTTCATCTCTAAAACAATCAAAGAGATTCACATAATATACCAAGAAAATAGAACATAAATATCCAATTTACAAGTCAGAATTTCTGCATTTTTTCTATGCCATTTTAATGATCTTTCAAGTTCAAACTCATCTCTACAATAGCTTATGAAAGGTTAATCATCTTATATGCAAAAACAAGACATTTATATGCTCATTTCATCACTCATGATTCACACATATAATTTCGTGATCAAATCATCAATCTCAAATTACTCGTCATATTAGTTTCATTTAACACTACCTATGATAATCAAAGCATAACTTACTTGATAAGACTCTAAGTTCTTCAAGATCTCAGCTAGCCCTAGCTTTCTTCTCTCACACGTGCATCATCATACAAAGGTGGGAGGTTGGGTCTTTTGTGAGAAATGAAGGAAAGAGCAAGATGGAAGCAACAAGTAATAGATGAGAGCAAGATGTAATGCTGATGAAGGCTTGGTAATTTAAAAAATCGTGAAGAAGGAGAGTGAAGAAGAAAGTCACTAAGGAGATGAAAGAAGATAGCAAGTAAAGGACAACAATTACTTGTCTTTCACTAGTAAATGTCGTATAAGTCATGTGGGGAGTGGTAGTGACACTTGTCACTCCAACATGGTCCTATTTGGAGCCATTTTAATAACTAGTTTATTTAACTCCAATTTTTAATCCAATTGTCTACAAAATTTCAATAACACTTGTCAATAAATGCTAAAGTCATTTATCAAAATTTCTATTACCATTTGACTCTTATTTCTACTACCATTTATCAATTGTCTTGCCACTCGAGATTTTTCCTAGTCCAAAATACCCAAAATTTTAGAAAATTTCCAAAATTTCACCAAAATTTCCAAATCAATTCTTATACACACCAATTTAATTTTTCAAAACATATTAACCATAATTAATATCAAAAATCACATTTATAAATCAATTATACCTGAAAAATGTTAATGAAAGCATTATAATCATTTTAATGTGCAAAAATCAATATTCACATGTGTGTGTGTATGCTATATTATGCATAAGCATGAAATGCACTTCCTAACTTCTCAATAATCTCTTATGTATAGTATTCTAGGGTTCTAACCCATAACATGGGATAACATGATGTTACAGTTTCGGTGTTTACTAAACTAGATTTGAGGTTAATGTATTATCATTGAAAATAGCAAAAGCTGATGTACCAAAGAGTGCATTCAGAACTAGATAAGGACACTTTGAGTTTTTGGTGATGCCTTTTAGATTAATGAATGCTTCGACAACCTTTATGGCATTGATGAATAAAGTATTCTGACCTTACGTAGATCACTTTATTTTTGTATTCATAGATGATATCTCGGTATATTTGAGGAGTATAAAGGAACATCCTGAGAATTTAAGGGTAACTTTACAGATAATGAGAGAGAAGTAATTGTACGCCAAGTTTAGCAAGTGTGAATTCTAGCTTGATCATATGGTGTTCTTGGGTCATGTAGTGTCTGGATAGGGCATATAGGTAGACCCAAAGAAAGTAAAGATAGTGATGAAGTGGGAGGTACCTAGAAGTGTGTCAGAGATTCAGAGTTTTCTTAGGCTAGCAGGTTATTACAGGAGGTTTGTTGAGGGGTTCTCATTAATCTTAGCCCCTTTGACAAAGCTTTTGAGGAAGAACGCACCTTTGTGATGAATTGATGAATGTCAAAGGAGCTTTGATGAGTTAAAATATCGATTAACTATGACACTAATGTTGGCTATACCATCTGAATATGGAGGATTGTTGATGATAAAAACTATTTACTTGTTTTACGCTCAAAAATCACAAGTGAACAGGTCTTGTAGTAAAAAGAGCAGATATCGATCTCATAGGGATTGATACCTAGACACAAGTTAATTTAGACACAACTTAATTTAGACACAACTTTGTTTAAGAAACTAAATTATGAAATGCAAATAATTTGGAGAATTGAATTAAAACTAAAAGATTAATGCAAACAATAGACAATACCCAATTGTAGAAAATCTGAATTCAAGAATCTAAATACTGGAGATTACTTTTTTCCTATTTTGTCTCCTTCCTATTTTATCGATTGAATTATATCTCACCCTAGCTTTCTGAATTTACTAATTACCCTCTCTTAATGTGTAACTATTTATCCCTAATTGAATTAACGGGAATCAATTTGACGATCTCTCAACCTACCCAATGACTCTACCGATTCAATTAGTTATCAAACTATCCTATGTGTGATCAATTGACTAGGCGAGATCTCTCTTCTAACTATTTAATTAACGTGAGGATTGCTAGTCAATAGGTCACCAACTCTCATTCTACAATCCTACATAAATTTCACATCTCACTCACTCTCTCGATTTGTTGTGAGATGACAATTAAAAACAACAATCAACAAAGACAATTACATTCAATTTGATAAAATATGAGTTCAATATAATAGTTCCAAAAGCAATCCCTAAAATAAAATCAAACTAACATGGTCTCCAAAACATCATCAACATTCAAATAATCCATTTTTACAAAGAATAGAAGAGGTTAAAATGACAAAAAATTGAATAAAAAGACTTTTCTCTTCTTTGCCAAAATCTAGAATTTTAGTATTGATGTGCTAGTTTGCCTAATCTTGATGATGATCCTTGTCTTCAATCCTTCCACAATGCTCTAAATATGTGCTCTTCACTTAAGGATGGTGTTTCTATAGGTTGGTGTCGTCTCCCTTGAAGATAGAGGCTTAATTCTCTTTTTATAGTCCAAAAAACCTAAGTTTAATGAAGTCTCGTGGATTGCCTCGGATTGTAATTCCCATATTCGTGGGAATTTGTATGATTCCCACAAGTGTGGGAATTTGTCACATACGCATCTCTCATTTTCTTCTGTAATTCTCAAGTGATGTGAGAATTTGAATGATTCCCACAAATTTGGAAATTTGTCACAGATGCACTCCTCATTTCTTCTCCTCTTTGATCTTTAGTTCACCCTCCAAATTGCTCCTCCTTTCTTCCTTCATAAAAATAGTCAATTCTTATCCTCAATTAACATCAAACACACAAGAACAACAAAGAAAGTCAAACTTAATGAAAATATACAAAATTAATCCTAAATTAGAACCATAATCAACAATTATGCTAGAAAATACATACTAATTACCTATAAAAATATATCCTAATGCACACTTATCAACGTCCGCATACTTGAATCTTTGCTTGTCCTCAAGCAAAATAAATACAACCAATCAATTCTACCACGTCATTTTCACATAGATCAACACATACAATTCCTCAAATTCAAACCAACTAAAATATCAAGTTAATGCACATATCATGATTACTTTCTCATTGGTGTATATAAGCAAACCCACAATTGATACAATCACTCAAAGATAAGTAAAAATAAATGTAACATCCCCTCACCAATTGCTAGTGAACAGTGACATATGCATGCATTCATACATGCACATGCATAGTAGAT
>JAOQML010019008.1:0-11810 GCA_027568935.1 Erythroxylum urbanii | reverse complement strand
ATGAGATGTGTTGTTCTAATTTCTCTGATTTACCACACTTGGACCCGTTTCTCTGGTCCGACCCGTTCTATGGAAACTGGATGTTACATGTGATCTTTAAGGAAAATGAATTTTCTTTGTTGTGTAAGAACAGTGCAACCTCTAACCTACAAGAGGAAGTCCAGAACTAACTTGGATCTTCAAGCACTTCAGTCCCCTTCTATGTGCCACCAGAAATAGAAGCAGAAGAAGGTAGTACATAACCTCATGATGAGGAACCTGTGGAAGGTCCTACTAGTCATGAACAAGGGATTGACGAAACAGTAGAAGAAAGTGAGGAAAGAGTCTTAGAGACAGTTGCAGGAAGCTCACTTGAAGCCTTATAAGACTATCAACTCACTAGTGACAGACAACCAAGACAGAAAATTCCTAATAGGAGGTACATAGACTCTAACTTAGTAAAATTTGCATGTCTTGTTGCTGAATCTATAGATTGTAGAGCACCAGAAACATATAAACAAGCTATGAGCAGAAGGGATGTTGAATAGTGGAAGTTGGCATGTAAGAGAGAATATTCTTCTCTAATGAAGAATATGATTTGGACATTACTACCTAAGCCTTCTAAAGCCAAATTAATAGAAAATAGATTTTTGTTCAAGTTAAAAGAAGGAGTTACAGAAGCAGAACCTATGATATACAAGGCTAGGCTTGTAGCTAAGAGATATAGGCAGAAGGAGGGAGTAGATTATAAGGAGATATTCTCACCAGTAATGAAATTCAAAATTATTAAGCTCATCCTAGTACTAGCTACAATATATGACTGGGAGATCCATCAAATGGATGTCAAAATAGCTTTCCTATATGGAAAGCTTGAGGAAATTATCTACATGAAGCAACCAGTAGGTTTTGTGGATAAAGAAAAACCAGATTATGTCTGCCTATTACAAAAATCCCTATATGGACTAAAACAAGCACCTAGACAGTGGAATAAGAAATTCCATGAGGTTGCTGCTAGTATGAAGTTCACTAGGAGCTCATATGACTACTGCCTATACTATAAGGACCTAGGAGAGGAAAAAATAGTGTTTATGCTAGTCTATGTGGATGACCTGGTAATTATAGGAAAGGACCTAAGCATAATTAAGGAGGTGAAAAATAAACTATGCAAACACTTCGAGATGAAGGACATGGGAGTAGCACAGAAGCTTCTGGGTATGCAGATAATAAGAAATAGGAGGGAAGGAAAGCTATGGCTAATTCAAAGGAACTACATCAGGAAAGTTCTTGCTCAGTTCAACATGGAACAAGCAAAACCTAGTTTTGTCCCTATAGGATCACACTTGAAAATGGTGTCTAGCAAAAGTCCTAAGACAAATGAAGAAAAGAAAGCTATGGCTCACCGTCCCTATGATGTTGGAGTTGGAAGCATTATGTACATAATACTTTGTACAAGACCTGATCTAGCCTATTATATCAATATTCTAAGCAAATTCGTGGCAAATCCAGGTTTTAAACACTAGCAAACGCTGAAAAGTGTTCTCAAATACTTAGCCGGAACTATAGATTATGGATTATGTTTCTCTAAGGTTGAACTAACTAAACACAGTGAGATTTTCTTGTATGGTTTTGTAGATGCAGATTATGCAGCAGACAAAGACACAAGAAAATCAATTTCAGCTTATTATTTCACATTAGTAGGAAACACAATCATTTGGAAGTCACAACAACAATCAGTAGTCTCATTATCTACAACAGAGGCAGAATACTATACTATTACAGAAGGAGTAAATGAGCTACTATGGCTATCAGGCATTATAAAAGAAATCAACATCAACATCGACATCACAAAAGCGACAATATTTACAGATAGTCAAAGTGCTTTGTACCTCAGCAAAGATCAGGTTCCGAATGAGAGGTCTAAACATATAGACATAAGACTCTACTTCGCACGAGATCGAGTCTCACAAGGGCTACTCACACTGGAGAAAATAGATAGCAATATAAACCCATTAGATTTCGGTAAAAAAATCATCACAACAAGAAAGTTCATGTTTTGTAAAGATTACCTGAAGATCGCTGAAGCCCCTTGAAGACGACAACTACCACTACTCGATCTCACACTCTCGGTGGAAGCTAAGGTTTTTGGTTTCGAAATCGCCACAAATTGATGAAATATGTGAAGATTTATGGAAAAGGAGGGAATAAATGTGAAGAGAATCATATATTCTCCACAAACCCTTTATGTAACCATCAACCTGAGACAAGGATTGGAGATTTAGGGTTAGATGTGTGATGAAGATGAGTGAAGTCTCTGGAGAGTCGAAGAAGAAAGGAAAGAAATCTTCCTAAAGTGTTAAAACACAAAACATAAGACAAAACGTTGAGTTTAAGTGGAGCACGTGGACAACACATGGGCAGGCATATAAAAGACAAGTGAAAAAGGCAGAAAGAATAAAAAGGCGTGGACCAATTTAATCAGCACAAGAACAAGTCTCTTTCCTTCTATAAATACATACATCAGTGCCAAATACAACCACCATCACACATACACAAAATCAACTATCTGATTCAATTCAAGAGAGAAAATAGTTAGAGAGAGTGCTAGAGTACTTACAAAGAGTACTAGAGAGTTTTAGAGGGAAACTCTTACATGTGTTGTTGAAATACGCATCTCTTGTAACCATTTTTCTTGAAGCTAGTGGAACCACCATAGTGTGAGATTGATCCTTGGATGTAAATAGCTCAAAGCTATAGAACCTAGTAAAAATATCATCTTCTTTATTTTTCTACTATTAACATTTCTGCAATATCAAAACAAGCAATGTAATTCTTTGAGAAAAAGAAAGCTGAAAGGTTCAAGGATCTTAACAAGTAGCTTTTCCAATGCTATTAACAATGGCACAGAAATAGAAAACACTGATTAAACAATATAATTCCCTGAAACAAAACTTACGAATTTATAGTATGCCAATAAGTTAAGTCAAAGCAGGCAAATTAAGATAGACAATAAAAAGAACAATTCTTTATATGTTTCCTAAGATCAGAAAACCCAGGAATTGAATATTAACAAAGCAAGAATTTTGTGGAAATTCTACACCTTCCTCTGAGCTTTCCTTCCATTTATATAGTAATTTGTACAATAAATTTTATCCCCTAATTATAGCAAATCAACTCCCCAATAATATTCCCAAATTACACTAGATCATATACTAGGAAAGTACATATTTGCAGCAATAATAGTAGTAACCGTATCTTGACATCTATATTTGACACCCCCTTAAATTAATGTTGGTGAATCAAGCAACATCAATTTGTTAACGAAAAACTGATGTTGAGATGAAGGTAGAGGCTTGATAAGTATAGCATCAATCTGTTGATGTGTAGAAACTGTTGGAATTCATCCATGATCGAATCACAGGCACAACGGAAAATAAAATTTTATGGATTTCGAGCGGATCCTGATAATTGAATAAACTTGAATAAAACATAAAACAATTTAGAAATTGTACCTTGTTCACTTTCCCGTTGAAAAATCTTTGAAAACTTTTTCCGATTGATTAATCACGAGCTATTAAGATGTCCAGCCTTTGAGGGTATCAGCAGAGCAATTCTCAATTGATTTGAGAGGAAAAAAACAAAAAGTGCTAGCTTCTAAAAAGCTCTTCCCTTTAAATAGAAAAAATCATAATTTTTTTATTAAAATTAAATCTCTTTAATTATAATCAAAATCAAAATCAAAATCAAAATATAATATAATTAATTTAATTTTAATAAAATAAAATATCTCATATTTGATCCCAAAGTTTCTCAAACTTTATAATTAAGTCTAACTTAATTAAATTGATTTTTCTTTCGCAAATTGCTACTCTTTGCTGTGTGTCCCATTAGGTTCCTAATAAATTGGTAATGATTATAAATTATAATTCTAATTTACACTTAGAATTAGATAAATTAAAACTTCTTTTAATTTATCTTTAATTATCCAATTAAACAATTCATAATCATAAATCATGATTGATGTCTAGCAATATATCATGGTTACCCAAATATCAGAAATGTCAAAGTGATTGACTTAGCCTATCCATGCATGACTATAAAGTATAATTGAATCCTTTCGTCATTCAATATTCTAATTGGATAGAGTAATTTGATACATGTTTAAATGTTCATCTATTTTGTCTTCTACATGTAGTGATTAATGCCTTAGAAATGCTTAGGATAGTTATTTTAGCACATTTTTTATCTTAGGTACATTTCGAAAGTAAAAGAACTAAAGTGACTCGAAAGTATGTCCATTGAAGCTATCTTCTCTACTTCCATACTCTATTGATTCATGAAACATGAAGAAAATGTTGTCAACATGACTCACTACCATCCAGGAAATTTCATAGCCATGCAAAGTGTGTAAATATTGTTACAAAGAAACTCATTCATGGTGATCATGCAAGCTATCCCAAGAAAGATTATTAACTCACGTGAGACATTACACACACCTACTTCCATTCCATTTTTAGCCTAGCATTTAAGGTATAAAGAAGACATGTTATGTGAGACAAAAGGGGGCTGGAAATGTGAATCGAAAGAGGAAAAAAAGAGAGCGTTGGGTGCATCACAAGATAACTGTCCATTTAGGCCATATTTTCACTAACATTTTAGGTGAAAAATAACATGTCTTTCTTTGGAAAGAGTTGGAGAGGAGATCATACGATACAAATGTCTAAGATGATTCTTATTTTGGAAAAAACCTAGTTGATACAAAGGAGGGGGGCTAGTGACGAAATGAATGAGGGAAGAGTGTGGAAGTGTCGGCACAAGAGAGCTGGAGGGCTGAAGTGAAAAAAATCAAGGGACAACTGAAAGAGATAGCTGGTGTGTGTGAGTAGGCTGAATATAAGTGAATGGGGCTGGTGTTTGTGAGTAGAGAAGAAGATAGCTGCTAAATAAGTGAGCTACTGAGAGCTTAAACAAGAGTATGGGACAGTTGAAAGAGAGGAGGAGAACTGAAAGCTTGTGAGTGGAGAAGAAGATAGTAGCGTGAAATAAGTGAAGGGCTGAAATCGTGTGAGAGCTACAACTTTGTGAGAGCTGAATTAAAAAAGAAGGTACGTGACCTGCATGGGAGTTACGTGAAGAAGACGAAGGTTGCTGCAGAAAAGGTGATACGTGAACAGTGACATTGGACAAAAAAATCCACCATTAAATTGTCGCATCAAGCTATAGTGACAAAGAGTGGCAATAGGAACAAAGGAGGGGTGACCATAGAGAAAAAATAGAAAGGCTTATAATTTGGCTGGTCTTTCTTTTGTTCAATCTTTGTACATAAATGGAGGCCATTAAGGTTGATTATTGGAGTTTGAAGATGGAAATGAAAGGTTAGCTTCCCGACTCCAGTTCAACGGGAATATCGATGCCAAGTCACGGTTAAGCTATTTTTATCACTTTAAGGTTGAAATTTCTTTTTGGATTGTTGTGTTGTTTGTGTTGATTAGGTTAGGTTTTCAGATGAATGATCTTAATATGTTATTTTGATTGTTTTATTTTGAACCTATTGCTAAAACATTGAATGTAATCCGTAATTGTTAATTTTGATGTTTGTGAGTAGCGTCTGATGATCGCTAATCATTAGGAACAACATAACTTAGGTTAGATAATCCGAACGTGTGAAGTTATTGCTTATATTGATTGTTTTTCAATCTGTAATGCGGCTGCCAAATTGAATATAAAGATCGTATCCTAGGTTATTCGGTAGTTAGGTTTAATTAATGATCGTATCTTGATTAAACATGACCTAAGGGAAAACCGAGATTAGTAGAGCATTCTATTAGTCTCAGATCAATAGTTCGAAGAGAGTTGTAAAGATGTTAAGATGATGAAATATGCTTGATTGTGTTTAGGTCGAGATTGACCCTTGAACTGGACCTTACTTATATTCAGTACTTTTTTCATTTTCGATTACTTGTTTTAACTTGTTTTGATAGTTTACTTTTTCTTTAATTTCTAAATTGCTTAAAATTTCAAAACCCCCTTTTTATATTTTCTTTGCATTAATTAATTTCGTTATGAAAATTAACCAAACATTCCTTGTGGATTCGATCACGATAACTACAAATTTTAATGTGCAGAGTCAGGTAAATTTTGCAGTGTACTCGACACGTGCTATCAATGGATACAGTGTCTACTCTTATCATCCAATCACATTCGTTCATGCTAATTAGTAATTGATTTATACATCCTCAAATCAGTCCTTCTCATGGGTTATTGTCCCAATTAAAAAAATATAACAAAAACATTGTAGGAGTGAAATCTTGATATAATTCGAAACAAGAACGCATCGTTCTTATAGAGAGATAGGCACCTTTGCATCTTCTAAACTTGAAATGGCTGGGAAGAGGAAAGGTTCCTTTTTTAGGGTACTCCCAAGAACAGATCTAGTGGAGACGGGGTAGGGCCTGTAGCTCAGAGGATTAGGGCACGTGGTTACGAATCATGGTGTCAGGGGTTCGAATCCCTCCTTGCCTACAACCAGCCAAAAAAGGAAGGACCTTTCCCTCTGAAGGTAGGAAAATCATGATTGGGATAGCAGAAAAATTTGAAAACACATTTTCAAATGTCAATTCACTCTAGCTAGAGAATTCTATAAATCATTACTAATCAAGAATAGTAGAATATTCTCTGTAATTACTTTAGAGTGACGAATCCTATATTGACTTACTTAACTATCTACATATGGTTCATATTGTATTCAATTACTACCGACTGAATTATCCTAGGATGATTCATAAGTAGCATCAAAACACAGTAACTCCCACACTAGATGCCTTGGTAATCTCAAGTCTGAGGATCAATTATACAACCATCATTATGAGATAATCTATAGACACATAAGTAATATTCCATCCAAAATTCTCATAATCGGGTTAGTTCAGTAACTTATTCTCTAATAATCACCCACACATTAGTTTAAGTATCTCTATACTTTAATTTATGAAATCAATTACTTTCTTCATAAGAAAGAAACTAGTTTTATCATTTCAACAATATCTCGTCTTGATAAAACTACAACTAGAAACATTTAGGAATAATTAAGTGTAAATTAAATCTCATAATTATGATCTCATAATAATTTCAATTACACATTAATTATTCCAAGGATTTTACCTTTAGTATTAAAGCATAAAATATTAATTAAATTAATACATAAAGATAAATAATGCCTTTTCATTAATTCAAAAATAATGTCATATGTTAATTTGCATCCAATTGATTGGATAAAGGGCATAAACTAACAATCTCCACTTGCACTAAAGCCAATCTCCTATAAATCTAATACCATATCCATTCATATGTCGATCATGTCTCTTTTGAGACAATGGCTTAGTAAGAGGATCTGCTAGATTCTCTTAAATGGGAACTCGCTCTAATGCTATGTCTTTCCACTCCACTATCTCCTTGATCAAGTGAAACTTCCTTAGTACATGTTTGGACTGTTGATGAGACCTGGGTTCCTTTGCTTGCGCAATAGTATCGTTATTGTCACAATAAAATACTATAGGCTTAACAATGCGAGGAACCACTCCAAGTTTAGTGATGAATTTCTTAATCCAAACTGCTTCCTTTACCGCCTCTGACACTGAAATGTACTCTGCTTCGGTCGTTAAATCTGTAATGGTTAGTTGTTTGGAACTCTTCCAACTTACTACACTTGACTATGATCTACTATCATCATGATCTGACTGGAAACTAGCATTTGAATATCCTTGAACTCTCAGTTTATCTCCTCCATAGACCAAGAAAACATCTTTAGTTCTTTTTAAGTACTTTAAGATGTTTTGCACAAACGTCCCTTGACCCTCACCAGGATTAGGCTGAAACTTGCTCATTATACTCAAAGCACAAGAAACATCTGGTCTAGTACATAGCATCGCATACATGATTAATCCAATTACTAAAGCAAATGGAATACAATCCATTTTATCTCTCTCCTCTTATGTCTTTGGACACATACTCTGTGAGAGAGAAATCCCATGCAATATGGGTAAGAATCTCCTCTTGGAATTTTCCATACTAAACCTCTTTAGCATTTTATCTATGTACGTGGATTGGGACAATCCAAGCAACCTTTTTGATTTGTCTCTATAGATCTTTATTCCCAGAATATAGGCTACTTCTCCCATATCCTTCATAGAGAAGTTCTTGGATAACCAGATCTTTACAGACTGTAGCATAGGTATGTCATTTCTAATTAGCAATATGCCATCCATATATAGTACCAAGAATACGACTGCACTCCCACTAACCTTCTTATAGACATATGGTTCATCCATATTTTTGATAAAATCAAACTCTTTGATTATCTCATTAAAACAGATGTTCCAACTCCGTAAAGCTTACTTAAGTCCATAAATGGACCTTTGCAATTTGCATACTTGATTAGGAAATCTCTTAGATTCAAAACCTTCAAATTGTATTATATACACATCCTCTTGTAAATTTCCATTGAGAAATGCAGTTTTGATATCCATCTGTCATATTTTATAATCATGATATGCAGCTATGGCTAATAAGATCTTGATGGATTTTAGCATAGCTACTGGCGAAAAGGTTTCATCAAAATCAACTCCTTGTTTTTATTTGTAACCTTTAGCCACTAACCTTGCTTTGTACGTATGTACATTACCATCCATGTCATTTTTCTCTTAAAAACCCACTTGCATCTATAGGTACAATACCAGTAAGTGCATCAACTAAAGTCCATACTTGGTTAGTGTACATGGATTCCATTTCAGATCTCATAGCTTCTTGCCATTTTAAGAAATCAATATCAGACTTTGCTTTTTTAAAAGTAGTAGGCTTATCATGTATAAGTGGTACATTATCCTTTCTTTGCTCAATATGTAGTTCTAATCTAGTGGGAGGATGACGTATCTTACTAGTTCGTTGTGGACTATGTGTCTCTTGAACTCTTGGTTGTACATCATATGTACCAACTTGAGGTTCTTGTTCCATTTTGATGTGAATTTGTGGCTCTTGAACTTCTCTAAGTTCCACTTCACTCCCACTACTTTCTTTGAGAATAAATTCTCTTTATAAGAATGTAGCATATCTTAAGACAAATACCTTTTGCTCAATAGGATGATAGAATTGATAACCGAAACTCTCTTTTAGATGCCCTACAAATTTTCATTTATCTGATTTAGCTTGAAGCTTATCAGATATAGCACGCTTCACATAAGCTTCACATCTCAAAATCTTTAAGTGTGATAATCCACGTCTTCTACTAGTTCATATCTCATATTGTGTCTTATCAACCGATTTAGATGGAACCCTATTTAGAAGATATATTGCGATTTCAATTGCTTATCCCTAAAAGAACATATGAAGGACTATATGACTCATCATGGAACGTACCATATCTAATAGTGTACGATTTCTCCTCTCAAAAACTCTATTATGTTGTGGAGTTACAGGAGGAGACCATTGTAAGAGAATCTCATTCTCTTTTCAGTAACCAAGAAACTCGTCTTATAAGTATTCACCACCTCAATCTGATCTAAGTGTCTTAATACTTTTTTCATTTTGTTTCTCTACCTCTAGTCTAAATTCTTTGAACTTTTTAAATGATTCAGACTTTTGTTTCATCAAGTACATATAACCATATCTAGAATGGTCATTTGTGAACATAATGAAATATGAGAATCCACCTCTAGCATTTGTGGTCATAGGCCCACATACATTTGAATGTTTTAATTCTAGTAACTCACTAGAACATTGTCCCTTTCCTTTAAAGGGTAGTTTGGTCATCTTTCTCAATAAACAAGATTCACAAGTTTCATATGATTCATAATTAAAAGGAGTTAACTATGCTTCTTTATGTAATTTTGTGATTCTAGTTTCATTGATATGACCTAACTTACAATGCCATAAGTAAGATGGAGTTTGGTTACTTAATTTTCTTTTCTTATTATTTATGTTAAGAATTGGCCTTTTAAGATCTAACTCATACAAACCATTTGTAAGCAATCCAGATCTATAATAAACATCATCTTTATAAAAAGAACAACTGTTGTCCTTAATTATAAAGACAAATCCATTCAAATCCAAATAAGAAATAGAAATGATATTTCTTGTAATAACAGGAACATAATAACAATTATCGAGTTCTAAAATAAAGCCAAAAGGCCAAGTTAAACTATAAGTTCCTACAGTTAATGCAGTAACTCTTGCTCCATTGCCAACTCTCAGGTCCACTTCACCTTTCTTCAATGATCTACTCCTTATTAACATTTGCAAGATATTACATATATGAGAACTATAACTAGTATTTAATACCCAAGAATGTGGAACAGAAGTAGAAAGATTGATCTCAATCATAAACATACCTTAAGAGACAACTCCCTTAAGCTTCTTATCTTTCAGGCTAGTAAAAAAAGAGACGCAGTTCTTTTTCCAATGTTCATTGACTTGCAATGAAAACATATGCCCTTGTCATTTCTCTTCTTTTTGACATCTCCTTTAGTTTTTACTACATTAGTAGAAGCCTTCTGTTTCTTGTTATTTTTCTTCTTAAAGCCCTTTTTCTTGCTTTTAGAGGAACTGACAACAAGTACAGAACTGGGTTCCTTCTTAAGGTACCCTTTCGTAGTTTTAAGCATGTTCAACAGTTCAGGCAATGTCATGTCCTTCTGATTCATGTTGAAGTTCATGATGAACTATGAAAAGGTTGAACTCAGATACTGCAACACCAGATCAACGCTTAACTCATGGTCAATGACAAAACCTAATTGGGCCAATTTTTCAATATACCCAATCATCCTCAGTATATGGAGGTTCTAAAGATCCTTCTGTCATCTTGCATTGAAACAGTGCCTTAGAGATTTGATATCTCTCCACCCTACTTTGTCCACCAAATAACTCCTTAAGATGCAGTATCATAGTAGGTGCATCCATGTTCTCATGCTGCCTCTGAAGTTCAGGAGACATGCAAGCTAATATCACACACGTAGCTTATTCAATGTCATCAATATAACGTTGATATTTCTCCTCATCTTCATCAGTTGCATCTGAACAAGGTTCTGATAGGCAGGACTATCAAGAATGTACAACTTTCTCTTGCCTAAGAACTATTCTTAAGTTTCGTAGCCAGTCCAAAAAGTTAGGTCCAGTCATCTTATTAGCATCCATGATGCTCCTCAATGTCAAATTGGTACTCATCTTCAAATTCAACTAAAAAAAACATAAAGGAGCATATATTAATTTATATTCAAAAATCAAATAAAATAAGGACTTTAAAATATTTGATTACTCCTACTATTTTATTTAAATAATAGCCCTCACTATTATATCAAAAAATTATCAAATAATCTCCTAGTGGGCTAGGATCTTATTTAAAATTAATTAATCTTGAGTTTACACAACAAACCAAATAAAATTAAATTAGGTAGAAAACTAATTTTCAATCACATCTTATGTCACTCCTAGAACCATTAGATGACAACTTTTTCCAAAATATATCACATATATTATTCCTAACCTTGCCTCTAAATCTATATGATCGTGAGTTTACTCATCCAAATCATATAAATTTAATTAAGTAAGACCCATTAATTTAAGATAAAATATATCCGGGTTAAAATGACCTTAAGTTTACTCAACAAGCCAAATAATAAACAGAATTCTAGTTTTGTTTTCAAATAATGGAAGGCAATTATCACGTTCTTAACGTGTACTTAATATTTTATTAAGGGATTTAAAATTTCAAAAATTTCTGGTCTCATCAAAATAATATAATCTCATTATATTTATAATTTCAAACATAATCTAATTATGAAAGA
>JAOQML010018989.1:0-11812 GCA_027568935.1 Erythroxylum urbanii | reverse complement strand
TAAAGAAAACAAATTAAAATCCAAACAAAATCAATATAAACATCAATCAAACCCAATTCAAACATGAACATAACTAGAGAATTCTAACAAACAAATAAGTAAACAAACAATCACAAGGTAGTTGACTCCCATGTAGCGCTTATGTTACCGTTGGTAGCTCGATTCTTCTTCTTACTCATGGCAGTTCAAATGACTAGAATGATAGTGGTGCATAAACTGATCTCAGACTTCGTACTGGGGCTACCTTATTTTAGACTCGACCTTTATTATTGTTTTCCTTTCTTCGCCTTCTCCTACACATTTGTTTCTTCCTAAATGCATTCTCTGGGTACACAATATTTTTCCCATCCTCTTTGGAGTTTAGGTTCCTTAATGCCTGTTGGGGGTAGAGTAGGACGATAATTCTTCTTCGAAACCTTGAATGTTAACTGCTCCTTCCCTACTCTCAATATTAACTTGCCCCCATTAACATCAATCATCACATGAGCAGTAGCCAGAAACAGTCGTCCAAAAACCATCGGGGTTTCCTCATCTTTATTAATATCCAATATGTAAAAATCTGTGGGAAATATAAATTTATCAATGTGTAACTGCACATTCTTGATGGTCCTTTTCGGTAAATGCACCGTCCTATCAACCGTTTTTACTAATGCCTTAGTCGACTCTGGCTCTTCTAGACCTAACTTCTGACTGAATGAATACGGCATCATGTTGATACCTGCTCCTAAATCCACAAATGCTCAATCTAGCTTAACTCTATTTATACTACACAGAATGAAAAAGTCTCCTAGGTCTTCTTTCTTCTGTGCTACAAGCGGACTTTCTCCTGATATGTGATTGATAACCTCTTCTTTAATGACCCCTTTAACATGAGCTTTGTCTGAAGTTGATTTGTTATATCTATCATCTTGCTTAAGTCCTCGTCTTTAGAATTCTGAGGTACTCCACTTGAAGATGGCTTCCACTGAGCAAAAATTTGATGTGGAAGTCCAAGCTAAAGTTCCTTAATCGGCTTGCTTACTGGTCCACTTAGAAGGACTTCCAACACTGTTTTTTCTTCTTATTATTTCCCTCTTTCTCCCCATGTTTGCTTTCTTTTTTCTCTATTTGAGTAATGTCCATGATTCTTTCCTTTAGATTCACCTCAGTGTTGCTTAGTAGAGTACCTGCATTTTACAAAGATAAAGCATTAGTTAGTTGGCCTAACTGAACTTCCAGATTGTGGATGGATGATGCATGATTCTTCAAAATCTGATCAAATTTTGCTTCCATCCTCTTTCGATTTTCCTTTTGGCTTGTATGCATCCTTTTATGATTCTCTTCTTGTGCTGCTAATTTGGACCTCAAAACTTCCATCATCTTATCCATTTTGCTTTTCATTGCTTCGACTCGATCTTGTTGAAATCTTGGCGGTCCTTGTGGTCTTTATTGGCCACTTGCATTATTGTTACTCCAAGAAAAGTTTGGGTAGTTTTTCCAACCTGGATTATATGTGTTCAAATATGGGTTATTACCTTACTGCGATTGGCCTAAATAGCTTACTTGTTTGGTCCCGCTAGCTCCCAATAGGAAACATTCTGCTGAGCTATGGTTGTTCTCTCCACACAGCTTACATTGTGCTTGTATTGCCTTAACTGCTGAGGTGGATGCCCCTTGTATGTTGTTTAACTGCTTTATCAGAGCCATGATCTGAGCCTGCAAGGTAGTAACTGAGTCAATAGGTATCATACCTTTTTGTTCCTTTTGTCCTTGTCCACTTCTCACTCGACCATCTATAATTGTTGCTTGCCAACTCTTCCAACAGATCATGAGCTGCTTCTACCGTCTTCCTTATCAGCGAACCTGCAACTGCTGAATCAATTGTGCCCCTTGTGCTCGGATTCACTCCATTATGAAATGTTTGAAGCAAATATTCCTTCACGAGGTTATGATAGGGACAACTTCTTTAAAGTTCTTTAAATCTCTCCCAAGCTTCATAGAGAGATTCTCCGTCGCTCTGCTAAAAATTTGTTATCTCTTTGATAATACTCGTCATCTTTGTCAACGGAAAATACTTGGCAAGGAATGCTTGGGTGAGCTGCTCCCAAGTCGTGATCTGACCTGGATTCAACGAATTATACCATGTTTTAGCCCGTTCCTTCAACTTGAATGAAAATAATCTCAACTTCACTACATCGTTGGACATTCTGTTGAATCTAAATGTGTCACAAATCTCTAAGAAATTTGCAATATGGGCATTTGGATCTGTAGAACTGCAAGTTGTTTTGTAAGATATTAAGTAGTGCCAGCTTTATCTCAAAATTATTTGCTTGGACTACCGGTCTCGCCACTCTTTGAGGACTAAGCCCTAGCCTCATGAAATCCATTAATGTTCACTCTGATCCTCCTTGCTCTCCTTCTTCAGCCATATCTTGATTTGAAAAATTTAGACGCTTTGCCCTTCTTATTTCTCTTTTGTGTTTCTTAATGTCGAGAATTCGTCTTCAATAACTTCTTTCGTCCTTCGTGTGTTCCTTGTGTTCATACACCTACAAATACACAAAGAAAAGTATCAAAAACTCTTAAATCAAAGTAATATCAATTAAACACGATGCTTAACAATCAATCCTCGACAATAGCGCCAAAAACTTGTTGATGGTAAAACCTATCTACTTGTTTTACACTAAAAAATTGCAAGTAAATAAGTCGTGACTTGTCGTAAAAAGAGCAAATATCGATCCCACAAGGATTGATGCCTAGACGCTGCTTAATTTAGACACAACTTTGTTTAAGAAACTAAATTATGAAATGTAAATAATCTGGAAAATTAAATTAAAATTAAAAGATTAATGTAAATAATGGACAATATTGAAATTGCAGAAAATCTGAATTCAAGAATCTAAATACTAGAGATTACTTTTTTCCTATTTTATCTCCCTACTATTTTGTCAATTGAATTTTGACTCACCCTAAATTTCCAAATTTACTAATTACCCTCTCTCAAGGTGTAATTATTTATCCTTAATTGAATTAACAAGAATCAAATGGACGATCTCTCAACCTAGCTACCCAATGACTCTATCGATTCAATTAGTTATCAAACTATCCTATAAGTGATCAATTGACTAGTCGAGATCTCTCTTCTAACTATTTAATTAACATGACAATTGCTAGTCTATAAGTTGCCAACTCTCGTTGTACAATCCTACACAAATTTCACCTCACACACTCTCTCGATTTATTGCAAGATGACAATTAAAAACAACAATCAACAAAGACAATTGCATTCAATTCAATAAAATAAGAGTTCAACATAATAGTTCCAAAAGCAATCCCTAAAATAAAATCAGCCTAACATGGTCTCCATAACATCATCAACATTCAAATAATCCATTTTTACAAAGAATAGAAAGATTAAAATGACAGAAAATTGAATAGAAAGACTTCTTCTCTTCTTTGCCAAAATCTGGAATTTTTGTATTGATATGCTATTTTGCCCAATCGTGATAATGATCCTTGTCTTCAATCCTTCCTCAATGCTCCAAACATGTATTTTTCACTCAAGGATGATATTTCTATAGGTGGGTGTCGTCTCTCTTCAATATGGAGGCTTAATTCTCTTTTTATAGTCCAAAAAACCTAAGTTTAATGAAACTTCACAGATTACCTCGAATTATAATTCTCACGTTCGTGGGAATTTGCATGATTCCCATGAGCGGGGGAATTTGTCACAGACGCGTCTCTCAGTTTCTTTTGTAATTCTCACGTAACGTGAGAATTTACATGATTCCCACGAACATGGGAATTTGTCACAGATGCACTTCTCATTTCTTCTCCTCTTTGATCTTTAGTTCACCCTCCAAGTTGCTCCTTCCTTCTTCCTACATAAAAATAGTCAATTCTTGCCCTTAATTAACATCAAACACACAAGAACAACAATGAAAATCAAACTTAATGAAAACATACAAAATTATTCCTAAACTAGAACAATAATCAACAATTATGCTAGAAAATGCATGTCAATTACCTATACAAACATATGCTAATGCACACCTATCACTATCCCATTTTAAGAAGGCAGACACCTTGAAGGATTTAGGAATATTACTATCTAGATTAGCATATGTTCAAATTGGAATCAGTAATGGACAATATCCACCAATTGATGAACCCCTCGATATAAAGTTACTTGGGATTTAATCAACCAGTTTAAACTACACTGCCTCGAAGGAGTTTACCAGCAATGTTTAAAAATCAATTCTGAATCACTCATTAAACTTTATTATCGCGAACTTAATCTATTGATGACTTCTGCCTACAAGAACCCAATTGCGATGGATTCTCTACAATTCATTCAACATGTTAAAGCACAAATTTCAACTATCTCTGGGGTATTCATTGACCTATCCAATTATTAGAAGCATTTCATCTATAAGCAATTACAACATTATACAACCCACAAATGTCCTTATTGCCCATCCACCTTAACAATCAATGATGACAACTCATCCGAAGATGTAATTATTGAAGAACAAAAGAGCATTGTTATTTGTAATTATTCACCATGTAATTATTAAAGTTATGTACTTATTGTCGACCATATGGCCGAAATTTCTTTTCTTTCCTTTAGTAAAAATGGAATCCTTATCAAGAAGGAATCTACTTTAGCTTTTACTTTTTTTTCTTTTTCTTTTTATCTTGTTTGAACCTTTTAGGTTCTATATAGTTTAATGTTACAGAATGGCATAATAAGAATACCTAATTGTCGAGTATATGATTAGTATGTTAGCTCAACTAGATCCCTATAATTATGGGATTGCGTGGTGATAATTAGGATATCAGAAATTAGTGTAGATAATTTCCTATACTTTAGGAACAAGTTGTTGTATTACTTTGGTAATTAAAGGCCTAACGAAAGTGAATGAGAAGTAAGAAATTATTCTAAAAAATGTATTCTTGATTTGATCATGGTATCAGAGAAAGGTTGCGGAACCCATATCTCCATTCTCCCATAATCATCTTCTTCTTCCACCAAAAAACACCATGACTTCCATCCCTGAACCTTCAAACCCTACCACTCAATCTCCATCACCAATTATCCATATTCAATCTGAAAATTTTGTTTTCATGTAAACATGAGTTTGAATGAAGAAAATTATGATGTGTAGTCTCAACTTATGGAGATTCACATCGTTGGATGTGAAAAACTTGATTACATTTTGGTGAAAACACCTCCTAAAGTTGAAGACGAACCCTTATACACAAAATGTTATGCTGAAAATGAAAAGGTTAAATGTTGGCTGTTAACCTCAATGTCTCCCGAAATTATGAAGCATTACCTCAGGTTGTGCACCGCATGCGAAATTCTTGCCAATGCTTTCTATGATGGATTCGATGAATCATAAGTATTTGTATTGAATCAACGTGCATTCTCTACTAAACAACTCGGTCGACCTCTCTCGACTTACTATAGTGAAGTCATTGAAATATTTTAAGAGCTGGATCATCATGACAAAATCACCATGAAGGACCTCGAGGATATTATTCAATATTAGAAGTCAGTCGAACACCTACGTGTACATGTATTCTTGAATGGCCTTAATCAAGAGTTTGAACAACTGTGTACTGAAATTCTTCGCAAAGATCCAGTATTAGACTTGGAGGCCACATATGCTTATGTTCATCCTGATGCCAACTAGCATGCAGCTTAATATGGTGATTCTGGTCTTACCGCACCAGTGGCCATAGTGGCCAGAAAATTTTTGCCCTATAACCAGCGGTTTACTTCAGTTTCCAACCATGCCTCAGACTCATCCCAAAACCAAAGCTATGAATTAGGGAGTAGTCACTCTGAGCGATCTTATACTCATTGTGGTGTAGCAGGACACACAAAGGTGAGATGTTATGAATTGATTGGGTACCCTGATTGGTGGGATCCGAGCAAAGCACCCCGTAAACAGAAGGGTAAACCAAAACCCAGTGCCTCTATTGCAGTGGCTAAACTAGAAAAAGACCCCTCGGATAATGTCGCTGCCATAATTGCCACGGTAGGTAATAATGGTAAGGCTTTAACTGTCTCTTCTACTAATAGCAATAACATATAGATAATTAATTCAGGAGCTACGGATCACATGACATTTGACACCACCTTGACTCATTCTATGAAACCATTAGATCATCTTATTGTATCTACAACTACTAGTAATTCCTCTCCTGTAGTAGGAGAAGGTTCGGTAATTCTTTCTGACACTTAAAACTTGGATTCAGTTCTTGTTGTCCCATCACTTAATCGTAATTTGTTATCTGTTTCCAAAATCACTCTTGCTTTACAATGCCTTGTGATTAAGACTCGGACGACAATTGGCTATGGTACTAGACAAGGAAAGTTGTATTATCTTGAGTTAGCATCGACAAGTTCAACTAGGCTAGCTCACGCATTTACAAGAAAAGGCTTTACGAGTCTCTCGAAATCTGAAATTTGGTTGTGGCATAAACACTTAGGTCACGCATCTTTCGAGTACTTGCAGAAGTTGTTTCCACATTTGTTTTCTTAATTATCTATTTTAGACTTTCAATATGATGTTTGTGAATTGGCTAAAAGCCACCGTGCTCCTTCCTAATAAGCATGAATAAGAGTCTCGTTCCTTTTATGGTTATTCACTCTGATGTATGGAGTCCTGCCAAGCACCCTTCTTGAAGTAATGCTCGATGGTTCTTATCATTTATTGATGATCATACTCGCATGACATGGGTGTGTTTAATGAAGCATAAACATGAAGTGAGTTCTTTATTTCAGCAATTCCACAAAATGGTCATCACGCAATACATTTCTCATATCAAAGTTCTCCGTAGTGATAATAGTGGCGAGTTTTTTAACACAACTTTAGCTACTTATTTGAGCCTACATAGAATTATTCATCAAACAACCTGTCCATATTCTCCTCAATAAAATGGGGTCGCAGATAGAAAAAATTACCATCTCCTTGAGGTTGTCCGTGCATCATTATTTGGTGCAAATATGCCTACTAAATTTTGGGGTGAAGCACTCACGTCAGCAGCATATCTTATTAATAGAATCCCATCTAACACCTTAGCCTTCCAGACACCTTTTCAGGTACTATAAAATCCATACCATCACCCATATTTTCAAATTTACCTCATAAAATATTTGGATGCCTTGCCTTTGTCCACCTACCTACTCACTTACGACATAAACTAGAACTCTGTGCTCTTTGGTGTATATTTACTGGTTATGCTTTGCATCAAAACGGGTATCACTATTACCATCCACCCTCTAACAAAATCTATATTACCCATGATGTTTGGTTTCATAAAACAAAAATGTATTACTCTAATGCCGAGACTACATTTCAGGGGGAGCAATTTGCTAATACAGGGCCTTATGTGGAGATTCTGGGTTCAAATGACAACACTTAGCCTTATGGAAATACTTTGGAACCCAATGATGATATATGAGCTGTGCAACCATGTACGGATAACTCCACTGAGGAACATCACCAAATGATGAGCATGGATGCGATCGAGCATAAACCGCATAGAAGAGATGAGCTTAATGAAATGAATGATGCACTTCTGAGAACTCAGGATAATATAGCTATACTTTTACCACAAGTATCAGAAAATCAATCGTCCCAAGACTCTGCATCTGACCCAGCACCTCAAGTACTTTTTGATTTCAATAGGAAATTGCTACCCAATTGGGTAATTAGAGGAATACCGAAATAAAATTATGAGCCAACTCTTAAATCTCAGCCAAAATATCCAATGAATAATTTTTTGTCTTACAAAAATGTGTCAAAGAAATGTGAGATATTTATTAATCAATTATCTATTGCGTCTATTCCTAATAGTGTGCATGAGGCTTTAAGAGATACAAAATGGAGAGAGGCTATGAATGAGGAAATGTGATATCTTCAAAAGAATAAAATATGGGATGTGGTTGACTTACTTGACGAACAAAAACCGATAGGTTGCAAGTGGGCATTCACAGTTAAATACCAAGTAGATGGAGCTGTTGAATGATTCAAAGCAAGGCTTGTGGCAAAAGGATACAGTCAAACCTATGGCATTGACTATATGGAAACTTTTTCACTTGTAGCAAAGATTAACATTGTTCACGTGTTGCTCTTGTTGGCTGTGAATTTTTCTTGGCCATTACACTAGTTCGATGTAAAAAATGCCTTCTTGCATGGAACTCTAAGGGAAGAGGTACATATGGCATTGCCCCCAGGATGTGATATGTCACTTGCAGGAAGAAAACAAGTGTGTAGATTGTAGAAATCTTTATATGGCCTAAAGCAATCACCTAGGGCTTGGTTTGGCATATTCACAAACTCAATGAAGGCTTTTGGGTACTGACAAAGTAATTCTGACCACACCCTCTTCCTAAAGCACAAGGAAGGAAAGCTAAATGCACTTATCATATACGTTGACGATATGATAGTTATCAGAGATGATTTAGATGAACAAAGAGCGCTACAAGATTATCTTGCTCGTGAATTTGAGATGAAGCATATCGGACCACTAAAATATTTTTGGGGATAGAAGTGCTCAGATCAAAGAAAGGTATGTTTCTAACTCAACAAAAATACACTTTAGATCTTTTAAAGGAGACTAATATGTTCGCTTATAGTCCTATTGGTAATCCTATGGCCGAAAAAGTGAAGCTAACCATTTATTCAAATCAAATGCCTACCAACAAAGAACAGTACCAGAGACTCGTGGGCCACTTGATGTACCTTGGTCATACATAACCAGATTTGGCATATTCTTTAAGTGTAGTTAGCCAATTTATGTACTCCCCAAGTCAAGAGCATATGGATGCTGTAATTCCTATCTTCCGTTACTTAACGTCATCCCCTAGTAAAGGCATTATGTTACAAAAGAGCACAAAAATGACTATTGGAGGATACACGGATGCCAATTGGGCTGGATCAGTTGAAGACAGAAGGTCTACATCATGATATTTCACCATTGTCGGTGGCAACTTGGCGACATAGTGGAGTAAGAAACAAGAAGTGGTTGGTAGATCAAATGCAGAGGCTAAGTATAGCGGAATGGTAAATGGAATTTGCAAGATGATATGGATTAGAAGATTAATGCATGAGCTACGGGTTGAACATATGCATCCGATGAAGTTATATTGTGATATCATAGCAGCATGCAATATTGCTCACAACCCAGTTCAACATGATCGAACAAATCATATTGAAATTGACAGACACTTCATCAAAGAGAAGTTTGAAACCAAGGAGCTCGAAATTCCTCATGTTCGATCTCAAGATCAACTGGCAGATATGCTAACTAAGGTGGTTTCTAGTCAGGCATTTCACCAATGTCGTGACAAGTTAGGCAAGAGAAATATATATGCTCCAATTTAAGGGGAATGTTACAAAATGGCATAATAACAATACCATAATTGGCGTGTATATGATTAGTATGTTAGCTCAACTAGATCCCTATAATTATGGGATTGCATGGTGATAATTAGGATATCCGAAATTAGTATAGTTGATTTCCTAGACTTGAAGAACAAGTTGTTGTATTACTTTGGCTATTAAAGGCCTAACGAAAGTGAATGAGAAGTAAGAAATTATTTTCAAAAATGTATTCTTGATTTGATCATGTAAGACTTCTTTTGCCTTCGAGTATAAGAAAATAAATTCTTAGTTTACATCCCGGTCTGAAATTCTCTCCTTCTCACTTAAGCCTACGTATTGGCGTTCAAAAGAAAACGAGAAACACAAGTATGTTTACCAATATTTTATCTTTTCATCCATTATTATCTATCTTTCATTAATAATCATGTACTATCTTCAACCTATCTTAATATTTTATATATTAGTTTCGTTTATTTAGATAAAATTATTCTTATAGATTTCCTTAATGATTGTTTAATCTATGGTTTTAGACCTATTCTTATGAAATTTCTTCTTACCAAAGTTCATTAAAATATGCCTATTTGTGCTACTTGTAGATCTATTCATTTATTAATTATGCATGTCCAAACAAAAATACACGCTAGTCAGAATTGTATTAAAACTATTACTCAAACTCATAATTTTCTTGTATCTATTAATGCTTCTATAACTACTCCTCAAACATTTCAAAATATCATTCATAATCATACTATCTTATATAATCAAGAAAAAGAAGAATTAAAAAAACTTTATAATCATTTTCAAAACCATTATCAAACTTATATATGATTAACCAGTGTACTATCTGTAATCAAATATACATTGAAATTATATATTTTGAAAGTTTAATATCTCAATATAAAATCTATCAATTATTTAATGATGTCGCAAAAGTAGGTATTAGTTTAAGAACTAATCTTCGAAAATGACCGGAAATAAATTACTCAATCCATTGCTACGAATCTACATTAGTTGCTCCACGATTATCTTTATCTGAAAAAAATAAAAGAAAATTTTCTATTAAGATCACAGTCTTTAATATTAGAAAAACTTATTAGATTTACTGAACCAGGGAATGAATCAGATAAAACTATTAAAATTACTAATCCACAATATGAAAAAGAAACACTAGAAATAAAACTAGATCAGGAATTAATTACGATTAAAAATAAACTTAGAGAACTAAAAGAACATCTTAAAAATAAATTATGAGTATTACAAAACAATTATCTGAATTATTAGATAAACAAACAAATATTGAAATCCAATTAAAAGAGATAATTACTATAACACAACCTTTAATAGAAAAGAGTAATAAATCACCAACTTTTAATGAAGTTAATATAGTAAATGCTCAGAAGGTGACTAAACTATTAGATTCAATAAATGAAAAACTTGATACAATATTAAAATTAGTAAATACAAAGTTAGAAGTAAAAAATGGGCCAAAAGACTCAAAAGTGGTATCAGAGCTTATCAGGTAACCCCTGGTCGCCTCACGTCTTAAGTTCGAATCCCCGAAAGAGATTTGGCTTACAGTGAAAGCGTAGTGAATGCATATAAAAGGTTTTGGTGTCATCCTACCTTCAAGTCGCGTTTTAGGTAGCAAAGTGAATTCACATGTGCTAACCCTTTTACATTATATTAATGTCTAGTCTTAATAGAACAATTATTAAGAATAATTTAAGAGTAATACATAATACAATAAAAATCTTATAATTATAATCTCATTATATTTTCATTTGCAATGTATAATTATCTTATAGACTTTATCATATACATCTAAATATGTACCAAATAAAGAATATCTTTAAATTATTTTGTTACTAAATTATAACTAATCAGTTGTATAACATACTATTGCGGTCTAAACAAAACAATATAAATTGAATTCTATCTAGACCAATTAAAGGCAAGTGCACCCCGTCGCCAGTAATATAAAACAGTAAGAACCGAATATCGTACCTAAGGGAATTTCAACACACAAGACAATTAAATTAAACGATAAAAAATTACTCAGATGATCAAGAATGGATTGATTTGAAAATAAAATACAATAAAGTAAGCAAATCAAGGAAATATGAAAAATGCGAGGTATGAATTAAAAAAAAGACTAGATTTAATCAAATTACAGAAATCGATTAAGGTATTAAATTTCAATTGGATTGGACACTAAAAAGTTTAACGGTGGATTGATTTAGGAATTACTTCACTTAAGCAAGTTGAACCCAATGTTCATAAGGGTTCTCTTCTCTTCTAAATCCGAGTCATCTACTTAGTTTATAGATAATTCGGAATAAAAGGTATTAAATACAGGAAGCCTAAAATTAAGTTCATTAATCTTAGGTATCCTCACACAAGATCCTAAGGTTGGTCTACACTTTAGTCTCAAG
>JAOQML010018980.1:0-11812 GCA_027568935.1 Erythroxylum urbanii | reverse complement strand
AATTCCTGGATAATAGTTGGGACAATTTTCAATTTCTTCATCTTCCGTTACAAAAAGCAGTGGTGGCAAAGGTATAACTACATTCTTTCAGCAGCACTGGATGCTGGAGTAGTTTTCATGGCAGTGCTGTTGTACTTCTCAGTAGGCTTGGAAAATAGAAGCTTGACTTGGTGGGGTTCAAATGGTGAACATTGTGATCTAGCAGTTTGTCCAACGGCCAAGGGAATAGCGGTGGATGGCTGTCCGGTTAACTGACACTCTTATCCTTCTGTTAAATATGTCTGTTACAAGAAAATGTTTTATACCAATGATTAGCTGGTTATAAAAATGCAAGATCCACCCTGGTTCACACACATGGAGAAATGGTGGCAAGTAATTGTTTCAGTTGTATATGTGCAATATGTTATATTTGCATCTCTAATATAGCAATCATGCAAATCTTTAGAATGATCGGGAAGCAGTGTTTAACATATATTCACATTCTCCTTTCAGAGCACAACAGCATCTTTTCAAGTACTTCAATGAGCAAGGAATATGATTTTTAATAGAAAAAAAATTCTCCTCACCAATGGTATTACTATGGTTAGTTATTACCGCAACTTTAAACCATGATAAAACAACATATATTGTTGAGAAATACTCTAAGAAATTCCCATATTCTAAACATAATGCTGCACCTAAAAGCAGGGAATATTAGCTCACTTGAACAAAAATGTAGAGACAGAACAGATATGCAACAGGAATGAAAAATGTACATAAAATGTCAAAAGTAATTATGTGATCTATCCTTAGATTTGTGTACAAGGATATGATTTGAGCATTCCGTCAATCATGGTGGCCCATACCTTGATGTTGACAGGCATTTAAACTGAAAGCCACTGGTTATACTCATCCATCCTTATTATAAAGGAGCTGGAACTGGATGAGCCACCTCCACCATATGCCTTCATTTTCGGATAGTGAAAAATGAACTCAGGAATTGCTTTCGGATTACTAAATATAACAATAAACATTTAAACAGGATGCATACCTTTGCAACTTCAGATGTATCAGTGGTACTATCAATAGTCCTCAAGCACATCTTAAGATTATTTCTCTGCCAATAGACTATAGCTCCGATGGGCCTGGCATAATTTAAGCAACCACTGTAAAACTGAAGGGAAAAGACAAAAAGGTGCAATTATTTAATCCGAATAAGGTGACACATAGTTTGACTATTAGTAAACTCGACCAAACTTAAACTACTAAAAAAGAGGACCACACTGATGCAATGCCTCAAATGCCTAAGACCAGCAGTAGAGCTCTTTATGCTAAGTTGTTTTCCAATTTCATCACTTAAGTAGGAGCGGCCATCTGCTCTAACTCCCTGAATCAAGAGGGAAATTCCAGAACTTGATATTGTCCAAAAAATGAGAGATATTGTAAGACCTATTAAGGATAAAACAAAGAGAACCACAGAAAAAAATTTCTGATTACCAGGCACTCGCCATAAAATCCTCTACCAAGCCGAACTTTGAAAACTTTGTCCAACAATTTACTAGCAGCATCTTCCCTGGAGGATATGTAAGACTTTCCCTCGGAAGTTAGGTCTATAGCATTAATCGCAAGTAGCTACAAGGAAAAATTACAGAAATATCAGCACTCAGAAGTCGTCTGAAATGATGATATGGATGTGAAAGGAAAATCTAATTCCAAAATGTTTGCAACTTCTTCAGATTCTTAAAGAATAACAAAACAATAGATGAGATCAATCCAAATCAACCTCTCCATAAAAATGCGGGTTAGTGATGCAATTCAGCGTAGTGCGTTTTTCATTAAGGCTCACATTGAATGCTCTAATATCAGGCAAACTCCATCTTCGAAGGTGTACATCTTCAATGTACTTAAGAACCATCTCCACACTATCCCTATTTTTCAAGTCCAACAGTTCATCTGGTTTCCCCTTATCATAAGCAAAACAAAAAGATTAAATCTCAATATTTAACACCACACCTCAAAGCCACTGATATCAAACTAAAATCACAACAGGCAACTTACAGAACCAGATTTCAGATTAACAAGCTTGCTAGTGAAAAACTCGTACACGACGGTAAATCTGCCGACGGAAGGATAAGTTTGTTAGAACATTACTAACGATTATTTTTGTTCCATCGATGAGTGTACTAACAGTTATTCTGCGGCAAACTTTGTCGATAAATTTGACAACAGAATTGGTTATTCTGTCGGTGATACCGACGGTTGGTCGTCTTCTATTGGTAAATGAAATTGATGGTACTGACGAAACAACAAATGTCCGTCAGTAAATTAACCAGAAAGTTTTTTAAAAAAATATACTGTCTATTAAATTTATTTGATGATCTTATGGTTGATGCACAATTTAAACAGTTATGAATTTGATTTGTTTATACATTTAATTTGTTTAAACAGAAGGTTGATTGATGATATAAAGTTAAAATTATCTTAATTGATAATAAAAACATTAAATTGTACATAATAAGTATTTGTAATTCAAATGAAATGACTAAAAGTATACTATTGATTCGGTGAGTGCGGAAGGTCTGATTGGTGTGATGAGGTGCTACTCCTCTCCTTAATCTCATCCACCTCATTACGGAGCTGAGCTATGTACTCCATCAATGTCTGCATTGTGCTTCGAAGCTCTTGGACTTCATTAGTTGTGGACTGCCTACTAGATGTTACTGTACTGGACGTGGAGAATTGTGAATAACATGTGTTCGCAAATGAACCTAAGTCGAACATCCTTCCACAACGGTCCCTACCACCCACTGCATGAAGATAGGTTTGAGTCTCATCAACATCTTCAAACTACTGAGACTATCGTTGAATGCTTTCTTGTATTTGATCCTATCAGAAGGTAATGTTTATATTAGTAAGTGATAATTATTAAGCATTAATATTAAACCATAAATTTTACATACATTTAGTTCTCTATATCGAGTGTTGACGAATACCACACCGTCATACTTCTTAGTGTGAGTATACAAAAAAAGCTGACGGGGTGTAGGCCTCATGCCCAGATCTTTTCTACATAAAAATAAAATGTTATAAGTAAACTAAAATTTATAGAAATTTCGGCAGAGTTTCCTGTATTTTTATGATATTTACCCCCTATTGAACAAAGAAAACAAGTCAACAACACAGCCATATATGGCACCAGACATTTATAACATTATAATTCTCTATAATACACATATGTTCATTCTAAAATTCACACATCAAATTCAATTGAAATATAACAAAGTAAAGAAATGAGAATATAAATGTAACGTGTAGATACTTACAAGTCTATCTGCATGCTCGTGGTGGGTAATATATCTTCATGGGAGGATTCTCTCCCCCTGTATGTACAGGAAGATTCTCTCTCCCTGTCCTCCACGTCTGTTAGTAGAATTACACTCTAAAATGGACATTGCCTTAGGTGATGTTCAATACTGCTGCCAACGATTCCATATTTGTTTAGAAATATAAGGCGGTTGTGCACCGACCTTGTGTATCGCAGCAACAAATTTTCGATAACGTGTACGTGTTCGTCTCTCCTATACTTTATAAATGACTGCGTCAAATTCAGAATCTGAAAAAAAATTCTTTTTGAAACAAAAGGAAAAATATTCGATAAATACTTATAATGTAATAATATTTATCTAATTGATGTATAAAAATTAATTAAAATAATAATAATGTTTGTTGTACCTCAAACTCTTGATAGTAAAATTCCTTTGTAGCCTGAGAGATATTTTTCCATACATAACCCTCAAGATCAATTTTCTCCTTGAATTTGAATATCATGTTTCTTAAGCACGGTCTAGACGGAATCAACCTAATATAAAAACGAATAATTTTATACCATTTTTAAAATTTAAACCTATAACTTAATTATAAACATATAGTGTTTCATGTATTTTCACTCACAAATTATTGACAATTGTAATATAAGTTCTTCCATCAAGTCTCTCAGTTCCAGGTTGGCGGCCTCCTTCTTCATCTTTATTGTTTACCCCTGATATCTCAGTCGATATAAGGGTAATGAATGATGTAGGGGTGATGGATGGTGTAGCAGCAGGTACCAGAGGTGATGCCTCATCTGCAAGTGTAGTAGCTGGAGGGGGAGGAGGTGATTCAGTTTTAGCTGCTACACCATAAGATGCTTCACCTGTACAGTAAGCACCTCTAAATCATGGTCTGAACCTTGGTCGCATTATATCCTATTTTCTCTTTAGGGGCATATTTCAACCTGAAATTAATATTTGATTGAATTTTCTAGAAATATAACAATTTGAAATCAATATTTTATACAATATATTGAAAAGGAAATAATTGATTTGTTAAATATAATATTCAATTACAAACATAAATTAATCACTATCATCACTTAATTGTAAATCAAAATTATCTGCTTTTTCTAAAGAACTTGAATCAAACTCAGGCTCTTTTTTTGCATCCATATTATTTGTTCTAAATCCAATCCCCTTCAAACTCATTTAAGTTCACTGACGATTGTGCTTCATTACCCCTTGAGGTGTTACAAATCAATGGTTCCCTATGTCGTGTTCACTCAAAATAATTTGGGACAAACCCTTTTCTCAACAAATGCCTATTCACTTCAGCAATAGGAAGGAAACGAATGTATTTGCACTTTTTACATGGACATCTGATCTTTGGGCCATCCATATATGCAGGCTGGGAATATGCATAATGAATAAAAGCTTCAACTCCCTCAACAAACTCAGGATTAATGAAACCAACACGTGTTAATCGTCTATACGTCCAAGATCTATCAACATTACTTATTTTTGCAAAACTGTTTATTTCAAAAAGTGATTCCATAGTTAGTATCATTCATGTTCCCCTAAGTATATAGAACATCTAAATTTTACACAATATCCCCTAAGTAGTAATCGATCGAATTAATGAGCTACAATTGATTTCAAAACTATGATATATGGCATTGCTTACACCTGTAAATCAAGAAAATAAGTTCTAGCTGTGACTCCTAAGCTCATTGAATTTTACACCGATAAGCCTTACGGGAGCTACATTACGAATTTCTAACCTATATACCGTCCTAGGGTTTATTATGTAAAGAATTTATCTTGTCTGTAAAACATATTAATTCCTTGTGTTCATACTAAGTTTGCATTAATCAAATCGAAGTTGAAGTATTAATCGACGAATTAATGACCTACAATTGATTTCAAAACTATGGTATATGGCATTGTTTACATATGTGAATCAAGAAAATAAGTTCTTGTTGTGACTCTTAGGCTCGTGAAAAATTTTACCAATAAGTCTCATGGGAGCTGCATCACTGGTTTCCAGCTTATATACCATCCTAGGGTTTATTATGTAAAGAATTTGTCTTGTCTATAAAACGTATTAATTCCTTGTGTTAATACTAAGTTTGCATTAATCACATCGAAGTTGAAGTATTAATCGATCAAATTAATGACCTACATTTGATTTTAAAACTATGGTGACCTACATTTGATTTCAAAACTATAGTACATGGCATTGTTTACACCTGTGAAACAAGAAAATAAGTTCTCGCTGTAACTCCTAAGCTCGTGGAATTTTTCACCGATAAGCCTCACGAGAGGTCCATCTCGAATTTCCAGTCTATATACCATCCTAGGGGTTCATTATGCCTCAAATCATCCAGAATATCTCAAACTCATTCCACATACAATAAATGCTTATGTAATCATACATCTACTTATCAATGATTCAAACATAACCTAAATATAAATAGTTAGACTATTAAAAAAGAACATAAAAACTCATCAATGACTATGCCATTGGACCTAGCACACATATATCATCATTATCATCACACCCAGTCCGATTCCCGCATCAAAGTGGAGTCTGAGGAGGTTTGATAGTACACAGCCTTCCCTTACAGAGTAGAGAGGCTATTTTTGGTAGACCCATATGCGATTGTGACAATAAAAAAGTGATGTAGGTTAAAAAAGTATATATGAAAATTGATATGCTAAAAGAGTAGGTAAATAAAATTAAATAAGTAAACAAATAAATAAAATACAATACAATACAATCTTTACCAAAAATGTTTATCAAAGAACCATAACAATCTAGGTAGCAAAAATTAGAACTTTAACAATAAGAAAAATTATCAAGAAGATACGAAGGTAAAGAGTTTTTAAAAACACCAAATCATCGAGCATTCGTTGTATGCATCAATCTATCATTGTCGAAAAAAAGAAAGTTCATTGTAACAAGTAGAACAAAACCAAGTGCAATGAGAATAAACCAAGTACCATTCATAAGATTGTATAGATCTAAGCCTTACTAGAGCCATGACGACAGAGTAGATAAATGGGATATGTTGAAGTGAAAGAACAAGAGAAGATCTCCCAAAATGAAACCATAAGATCATTAGGCATTAAAAAATTCAATCTTGACATAAACCCAACAATATCAAATACAAAGAGATCAAAATAATAAAAAGCATTCAATTTTAAATCACACAAAGAAGCTAATATCAAAACCAAAAAATGCACCAAGTACAGAAATTTCAGAAAACACAAAACCCAGGAAACACCACAGTAGAAAATACTGCTTAATCAAGAAACATACCCGAAAAGAGGAGTGAATATCGTTATTTATCCCGTGAATCGAAGTAGATAGGGTTCAAAACATTTTCCAAAAATAAACATAAGAACTATAAACGAATATGGGAAGACGGGTGGTTCGAGGGTACTTCTCATCCGGAGAAGACATGGTGACAGAAACACAAACACAATGACATGTCCATCTATCCAATCGCAAAATATATGATGATGGTAATTGTCTCCAAAATAGAAATCATATCTAAGATAGAGACCCCCGTCATCTAAACCTTTCATCAAATACTTAATGCATGCACCTAAGGCGATGCTCAACAGATCACGATTAAGCTAATGAGAAGGTTTATATAAGAACCAGATACAATCAAGAAACTTCAAAACAACTAAAAAACACTAATTTCTCAACTTTTAGGGAATTAGAAATTAAAGTCCAAAGGAAGCTTTAAAGGAATTTATAGATAGCTTGAAAAGCGATAATAACATAGTACAAATTGACATTAAGGATCAAGTTGACTAAAATATCTATTGAAACAAAACTACGATAAAATAAAAGGGGTACACTTTATAGGGTTGAATGAGCAGATTATAGCAAGTCAGAAAAATTGCTAGCATTAGAATTTATGCAATGACAATTTGCAATTATGTCTAACTGCATATTCTCAGAAAGACAGGAATGATTGATATTCGCCCATGCACGGAAGAATTCAGTCAGGACTCCAGCTAACACACACCAAAATGCACGAAAGAAAGAATTTGCAAATAAAGTGAAATTGAAGAAATTTGTTTAAAACAAAAGATGAGCTTACCTTTGATCACGACAAACAACAGGCTTACGAGGACCAACGATTGACCAACCAACATAAATGAGAACCAATGAAGACGAACGAGAACAAAGACCAATGAAGACGAATGAGAATGAGGATCAATAAAGATAGAGGACGATTCTAGCATACATATATCCTAGGACATATTTGATGAAACTAATACAAAATTAATGAAACAATACCAAGCAATTTCCTTGGTTTTCTTAATGGAACAACATTGCTCCAATTGCCAATGCGATGGGAGGCCCAAATATAAATTCCCGAGCTTCTATTCCTGAAAAAGGAATTTAAATCATACAATATAAAATCCGGTAATAATATAATTTTTAATGCTATAATAAGGAAAACATTGCTTTAAAAAACAACACATTTGAATATTACCTAGATTTAATCAAAGTAGGAGTTAATATTGTCTTATGTCAATTTTTGACAAGTATGTTATCTAAGCTAATTTTAAAAGACATGATGATCATATACCAACTTCTATTGTTTGTTTTGTGTATCTTTAAGAAAGTTCTATTTGTAGGTTTCAATACCATACCTTAATATATATGATACCACAACTCCAAACATTCAACAACTCCTATGAATAAAAAATAGCATCACTCATAACAAACATTCAATTCAAATTATATAGAATCATGAATTAAAGATATAAAAAATCTTAACCCACCATTATAAAAAACTAGAACCAAAATTATGAGATGATTTGAACACCTCAAGTAAATAACTTAATAAGTTTGAAATTTTCTTTGAAAAACTTAGAGAAAACCCTCACAATTGTATTAATAATCAAAGGTAATTTTCTACAAATGAAAGAAACTTCTATTAAATACTATAACATAGAACTAGGGTTTTCACACTTAAAATAAATCTAAGATTTTGAATGACATGATTTAGGTCATGGTCGTGGTCATGGCAATAAGTCAAGTCATACTGGCGGCAAAAATTTTAATGCCATACAGTTGAAGACACATCTCACCAACTTGTCTGGTAAGTTATATGAGCTAATACATGATTATGTTGGAGGTCATATTCACATCCAGGTCTTTTCCAACGTTAACTCAAATCAAACTAACCAATACTTGTCCTTTAATTTGGTTTAACCCTATTTGCTTTCTAAACAAAGAATAATAAGTAAACCTTTAAAATATTGGTTAAGAAAAGGGGAAGAGACATTTCATCAAACACCTTACATGCATCACAAATTCATCCCAAAATCATAACCAAAATCACATCTTATCCCTTCTATTATTAACATTTAAACCTTAAAAAATGTTTTCCAATTACAGAATACACAAATAAACGAAAGTTATGAAATACCCAAATTAACTTTCATCAAATATCTGGGCTGAAAAATTACCTCCACCGACGCACAGAGAAACAACAGAAGAGGAGAGACAACAAAAGAGAAGAAACAACAGAAGAAAAATGTAGAAGAAAAGAAACATGCAGAAGAGAAGAAAAACATAGAAGAAGAAGCCGCAGGGAGGGAGAAGGGAGGGACATTCGGGTGACTTAAAACGTATAAGAAAATGTTGAAGCCGAAGTGGACGATGGCATCTACCTTGAAAATTTACCGGTGAAATTACCGAGGGAAACATTTTTGTTGGTAAACTCAAAAATTCCCGCCTTCTTTACCTACGGACATTTTTTACAGTCGCAAAAGCCCATCACAAATTTTGCCAGGATGATTTCTCTCTATATTTACCGACGAATATTAATACCACTTCAAAATAAAAAATTTCCCGTTGACTTTACCAATGGAAGTTTAGTTTTCGTCGGTAATGTGCAACAGTTTTGTTTCTGTCGGTAATTGTCTGTCGCTAATTCCTACTTTTCTTATAGTGAATTTTTAGCTCTTGTATTGAAATTTATTACAGTTTTTGAGAATGGAGGTACGAATGTTTATTAATATCTTCAGTAGTAAACCATAGCTTTGAAGTGCATTTCTGTTTCACCCGTGGAAATACTTGCTCACCATGGGCAATGACTTGAGATTAACAAATTTTATTCGCCCACAATTATATAGTTCCATAATATTTGAACACAAAACATTCCTAATCAGTCACTCCTCCTCCTCTTGGGAAGAAAAGAATTGGAACAGCAGACATAAAATTGCAAACTTATTACTCTTTCAAGCATTAGTGATTGTTGGAACACCACTATCATTAAGATATTTGAACTCTTCTTATGTCAGCCGTTTCCAGGCAGAAAACGTACAAGAGACTAGAACTACTTGGATCAGTCTTTGTAGATTAAGATGCATTTTATGGAATCTTCTGTCATCTAACATTTGCTTCTTCAAAGTAAAACCACCTGGAAATCCAAGATATCGTGCTTGAGGTAATTGCAAGTGACAGTATAAACAGTTCAAAACTCAAGTATACTAAATAGTCTTTGAGTGAGTCATATGATAAAAACTGACTGATTTCAGACGTGCATTTTTCTTTTTTTCCCTACTGTTTTGGTATGTTGATCCTTAATTCTATGCAGAAATGTGGAAACTAACCTGAATCCTTTTATGAAAATCTGAACAGTTTAATATCAATTGTAATAGTTATGCCAACATATTAATTGTAGACTTTAATGGATCAAATATTTATGAGAAAGAAAGATGCATAACTTTGACATCCTGACTTGTGATTACCAAAAAGACAAAAAAAAATGGAGAGTTGTTTCAACCAAAGTTAGTGTAATTAGCGAGGGTAAATAGACTCACAATAGAAAAAACTTCCAAGAAGAAACCATTAAAACAATTGACAGCTCAGATAATTGGCTTGCCATATTTATTCTTACCATCACTACACCAAAATAAGGAGATTTTAGACACTTATGTCTGGATGCATCTAATAATTTTCTTAAATAATCTAAGAATTGGTGAAGTTTTTAGACATTTATTTAAGACAACAAAATTTGTCTAAAAAATATACTAAAAAAGAGTCTAAAACTTCTAAAAGTATTAAATACTTCAAACAAAGTTGCTTCACAATCTATCCAAAATCGGTGGATTTAAATTCAATCCTAAAATTATACAGTCCATAAAAGAATATAAATGGTTAAATCGATTACGTCATCATTCTTTATTCGTTAGCCCGTTTAGCTTTTTAGTTAATTACATTTGATTATAGCAGATGCAGATCCTATTTAAAGGTAATCCAACCATTGACTATTATACCCATTTAAGGTTAGCATAACTTTACAAAAGAAAAAGGTTAAAATATCCCCAAAAATGATAAAAATCTAAATTAGGGTCAATGAAAGCATAAGATGAAGTGAGGAACCACCTGAAAGGTGGATCCCAAAAACCAACCCTGCTTCTAGACAGAACAAATTTACCCAAACGCCTAAAAAACGTGTGTGATCTTTATCCCCTCCTCCGTCTCACCCTCTTCTCGTCAAACTCTCAAAAAACGTGAATGACTTGCACAAACACAAGCCATCTCTCTCTCTCTCTCTCTCTCTCTAATTATGAACAACAAATTCTTTATGAGTCTACGAATCTTCTCCTAGGATTGGTATAGAGAATGGATTCCTCTTCCATTATCTACAGGTATCTCTCTCTCTCTCTTTCTCTGTCGTATTTGTCTTATTTTTTGTTTGCTTTTTCTACAAACTTTTTTTCAGAATTTTGCACTGATTAGATCCACCCTTTTTTATGTTCCCTAAGTTTTCTGTTTCTTTGCTTTCTCGTACCCTCAAAATTATTTTTTGTTTCAATATTTCTCATTGTTACGCATCTTCTTCTTTTTTTTAAAATTGAATTACATAATTTACGTAATTTATATTGGACCAGTATAAATCGCAGGTACTTTCTATGTAAGTTTGAGGTATAATTACTACCTTGTATGTAAAAGTATGTCCATTAGCCCTTTTATACTTGAAAATTAATTGAAATTTTTTTATTTCCCAGGCCCTTTATGAAATTGGAAAGAAAGCACGAGTATCTCAAGATCATATTCATACTACAGGTTCTAAAAGTTATGCTCAGAAGAGAGTAGAATTTGTAAGTTCCCTTTTTTATTTGGTTAAGACATTGTAATCAGCTGACTTTTGAAATTTGGTTGTCTTCATCATATTGGTACTGAAGTTTAGTTTTCTTAAATTGTTTGTATTAGGTGGATGAAAATGGAAGAGAATCAAGTGCTTACGAATTTTGGAGAAGCACACATGTCAGAAAAGATGGAGGGTATGTGGAAGAAGGCACAGAGTTACTGTTGTATGCATAGTTGGACCATAAGCCATATTAATTTATGAACCTTTTTGCTTTTTACAATATAAAGTTTATTTATGTTTGTGATATGTATAGTGGAGTGAATGCGGAAGAATGAAAAAAAACGATGAAGGGGTTTATTGATACTGACTTTCTGGGCAAGTCAGGGAAAA
>JAOQML010018924.1:0-11814 GCA_027568935.1 Erythroxylum urbanii | reverse complement strand
GATAATGTCCAGCTGTAGAATCTTGCAAACAAAGTGAAATATGGATAAAGTTCTGCAGAATGTGTTCACTAGTTTCTTGGTTCTTTTATAATAGACAAAACTGTTCTATTTATGATGATTTCTCACGTTCCATTTGGAGTAACGTCAATTTTGAGATGGACATAAGTTATTATTATTAAAGTTAAGTTTGTCTAAGGATCGAGTACCTTTCACGTTTCATAATTCACTTTTTTATTCGTTAAGTTTGAAAACTTGTGCAGAAAATGTGAATGGATAAGATCCATTATTTGCCACTTGAATACATGGACTAATCCACTGTTGATACCAGCATTGGGAGAAAGAAAACGAATTTATGATTTATCTGGTTCATGGGAGACATGCTGGCTTGTATAATAAGGTCACTAGTGATTCTTAGATACTGCTATAAATTCTTTAGATGTAGAGGACATACCTTCTCTTGGATGTGCTTCTTTATAAAATGTATCTGAACATTGATCCTTAAGAAGTTTATCTACAAGCACAGAGAAGAGGTATAGAGTAGAGTAGATTTGATCATTTGTTGCCTTCTTTGTACTTTAGTTTCTGTCATGACATTAAAAGCAGTTGGTAAACAGAAGTTAGGATGGGTACATCTAACATTGTTATCAAAAGTTTTAATGCTTGTCATAATCTATTCGGTGGATGATTCTGTAGTTCAAAATTTTCCGCTCAAGACTTTTCATTGTTTCTCTCATGATAATTTAAAATGTTTCTCCCCTTTGATGTAGGTTGGTAGTTCCTGACAATTTGTTGTTACACTTTTCATAGTCCTTACTGCGACGACGCTGATTGTGCTATATTTATGTTCTTCTGATTGAACTACTGGAGAGAACATCCGTAAAACTGCCAAGTATGGTATCGAGGTCTTCCATAAGTTTGCTGGACTTGGTATCTGGGGATATGATGAATTTTTGTCAAACTCCAAGATCTCTTCCAAGGGTGATGACTGTTCCTGGAATTATACATGACATAGATGGTGATGGAAGTAATGATGGTGATTCAGATGCTGCATTGCCCAACTGCCGTGGCAAGAAAATTATAGTGGCTAATTTTCTTCCTCTGCATGCTGAAAGGGATTTACAATCTGGAAAATGGTTCTTCAGTTTTGATGAGGATTCACTTTTATTGCAGATGAAGGATGGTTTATCCTCCAATACTGAGGTTGTTTATGTGGGATCTCTCAAAGTTGATGTAGGTGCAGGTGAACAAGAAGAAGTCTCTCAGAAATTGCTGGAAGAATTTGGTTGCATACCAACATTTCTTCCGCCTGATCTTCAGAAAAACTTCTACCATGGATTTTGCAAGCACTATTTATGGCCCCTTTTCCACTACATGTTGCCTATGAGCCCAGACATTGGCAATCGTTTTGACAGGTTACTGTGGCAGGCCTATGTTTCTGCAAATAAGATATTTGCTGATAAAGTCATGGAAGTGATCAATCCTGAGGATGATTATGTCTGGGTTCATGATTATCATCTAATGGTTCTCCCCACTTTTTTGAGGAAACGTTTCAACAGAGTCAAGCTTGGCTTCTTCCTTCATTGTCCATTCCCGTCGTCTGAAATTTACCGGACATTGCCTATCAGAGATGAAATTCTGAAAGCATTGTTGAATGCAGATTTACTTGGTTTTCATACATTTGATTATGCTCGCCACTTTCTGTCATGTTGTAGCCGAATGTTGGGTCTAGATTACGAATCAAAACGGGGTCATATTGGACTAGAATATTTTGGTCGCACTATATATGTCAAAATTTTGCCTGTGGGAATTCATCTGGGCCGACTTGAGTCTACTTTAAATCACCCCTCGTCCTCAATCAAGGTTAAAGAAATCCAAGAACAATTCAGGGATAAACTGCTTATTGTCGGAGTTGATGACATGGATATATTTAAGGGCATTAGTTTGAAATTATTGGCTATGGAACAACTTTTGCAGCAGAACCCAGAATTAACGGGTAAGTTGGTCATGGTTCAAATAATAAATCCTGCAAGGAGCTCAGGGAAAGATATATTGGAGGCAAACAGGGAGACGTATCTCATAACCCAAAGGATAAATGACACATTTGGTTTTCCAGGTTATGAACCAGTGGTCCTGATTGATCAACCCATTTCTGTGTATGAGAAAACTGCCTACTATGCATTGGCAGAATGTGTCGTAGTAAATGCAGTGAGGGATGGCATGAACCTAATTCCTTACAAATACATCATCTGTAGGCAGGGGACTGAAAAGATGAATCAAACTTTGGGAGTTTCGTCTGATTCACCGCATACAAGCACTCTTGTTGTTTCAGAGTTTATAGGCTGCTCACCATCACTTAGTGGTGCGATTAGAGTAAATCCATGGGATGTTGAAGCAGTGGCTGATGCCTTGAATGTAGCCATCACCATGCCTGATCTAGAAAAGCGGCTGCGGCATGAGAAACACTATCGATATGTTAGCTCCCATGATGTAGCTTATTGGGCACATAGTTTTATGCAGGACTTGGAGCGAGCATGCAAAGATCATTACAGTAAACGTTGCTGGGGTATTGGTTTTGGTTTAAGTTTCAGAATTTTGGCACTTTCTCCAAGCTTTAGGAAGCTTTCCAATGACCATATTGTCTCTGCATACAAGAAAACTCACAGAAGGGCAATTTTTTTGGACTATGATGGAACAGTTGTACCTCAAACTTCCATTGTTAAAACTCCTAGTCATGAAGTAATATCTGTCTTAAACAGCCTTTGTAGTGACCCCAAGAACACTGTGTTTATAGTTAGTGGTAGGGGGAGAGACTCTCTAAGTGAATGGTTTTCTCAATGCAATGATCTTGGTATAGCAGCAGAGCATGGATACTTCATGAGGTAAGCTTTTTTTGTATTGTAATTGGAAATCACACTTCAGAATAGTGGCTGAAATTTTATTTTCTTCCATTTGAGGCTGCGACTTGGTGAATCTTCCATGTCACTTAAGTGGTCACAGCGTAGATCAGAAATGATCTATTTGCATTTATATCTTATCACCTCCATACCTTACGATGCAGGACTTACTTTTTTTTTTCTTGGGTACCCATTGTCATCTGCAGTTAGGGTATCGAAATAGTGGGATTGGTTGGTTCTTTTTATCTATTCATCTCATTTTCTGGCTGCTCGCATACTAGGTAGTCAGTTCAAGGTCACGGAGTTAATAGCTAGGACAACAGGCTTCGTAAATTTCAAAGTTTTGCAATCATTATACTTAATTTGCTTTTTCGACTTGATTGGCCAACTTAGGCTAGTATATTGTCCTTTTTTTTTTTTTTTCTAGTTTTTGATATCATTTGGTGATTGGACTGCTTGTTATACTATGTAACAAACAGAATTCTGAAACAATATTTGTTGACGCTGTTAAATATTGCCATTTTTGTCTAGGTGGAGTAACATAACAGATTGGGAGACAAGTTCCTTGGCTGCGGATTTTAATTGGAAAAGACTTGTAGAACCTGTGATGAAATCATATACTGAAGCAACCGATGGCTCCTATATAGAGACCAAGGAGAGTGCCTTGGTGTGGCATCATCAAGATGCTGATCCTGATTTCGGATCTTGCCAGTCCAAGGAACTTTTAGATCATCTTGAAAATGTGCTTGCAAATGAGCCAGTGGTGGTCAAGCGCGGTCAGCACATAGTAGAAGTTAAACCACAGGTATACATGGTTCCTGTATATTCTTCTCCTTTCTTTCCAATTTTGCTTGTTTTAAATGGTCTAAAACAATCAACAAATACGGTGCAGGGCGTAACAAAAGGTCTAGTTGCCGAAAATGTTCTTTCGACACTGATCTCTGACGGCAAACCCCCTGATTTTTTATTGTGCATTGGGGATGATAGATCTGATGAAGACATGTTTGAAAGTATATTGAATGGGGCCTATAGTTCATCACTTCCTTCAGCTCCGGAGATCTTTGCATGCACTGTGGGCCAAAAACCAAGCAAGGCTAGGTACTATCTAGACGATACAACTGATGTTTTGGCTTTGCTTCAAGGGTTGTCAGCTGCTTCAAGTTTGACATCATGAATTCCTTTAACAAAGCTCTACCCCACAAAATGTAAAAGATAAATTCAGTAACTTCGATTTCAACCCTGGGTTTCAGGTATACCTTTGTAGTTAACAGGTTATAGGCTAATCATCTTTACAGGTTTTAGTCATACTGCCCTAGTGGACAATGGTCTTTTGTATACAGGTGGCGTTTTTCTAATAGATAAACAGATAATTCTTTTAAGGGCCAATGCAACAATTATTGTCAATATGCATGTAATGTGACAGATTAGATGATCATCATTCAAATCTTAATCGTGAAGCCTATGAAACTGGATTAGCCTCCGCTTTACTTACTAAAGTCTTTTTATGCTTTTTTAAAAATATTTTTATCACTAATTAAAATGGACAATGAAACAAAGTATAAGACGACGCCACACGACACGACACGACCCGAATCGTTTTCATCACCTGGGTCCTACTTAAGATCCGTTTACAACCAAGTCAAGTTGTGCTTGTGCCGAGGACTTCTCAATTTTCATTTCCCGTTCTAAAAGCTGAAAGTGCTCTGAAATCGGACAATGGCTTTTCGTAATTGTGGGTTCACTGTTTTTACTCTACTCTCCATGTTGATACTCTCTTATTCACAGGTAGCTTTATTTGCTTAAAATTAGTGAAAACCCATGTCAAAGGTCATCTTTGTAGTTATGTGCATGATCAACGAGGGTACGAAGCAAGCTGTAAGGCCCATGACTTTTTATTTGGGATATTGTGGGTTCAGGTTTTGGCAGGAAGGGAGCTCGTTGGCGGGAGGATCAAGCCCTCCTCGTCGCCTTTTTCGTCGGCTCTTGAAATTCTGCAGAAACAAATCGGGCAAGTTTGGTTCTTTTTCGTCTTCTTTCTTTTTGTCCTTTTTATGTCACCACTCACTGACGCTGTTTGGTAGCCAATAGAACTTTTGGGTTTTATTTATACGCCTGTGTGTTGAAGTGGATTATGGAACCATTAGGGGAAACTCCAAGTGTGTTATGTATGCTTAATACGGAACAAAGTTTCACAATTTTGAAGGACCTAGACATTTTATGCACAAGTATCACGTAGATTATCGACGAACTGAATGCATTGACTCATTATTGTCTGCTCTATTCGCAGATATACTTTTAAAAACATTGGTCTTCTCCGCCGAGCAATGACCCACTCTTCATTCTCTGAAGAGAATAACAAGGCTTTAAGCATTCTAGGCTCCAGTGTCATCGACACTTCTGTCTCGTTGCATTCTCTAGCCAAAGACATTGACATGTCTCCAAAAGAGCTGAACCGTCTGATAGCAGAAATTTCAAAAGTTGAAACATCTTGTGCTGGTGATGGGATGCAGTTGGGGTTACAAAAAGTGGTCAGAGTTTCTTCCAAGACTAATTCTTCAATGCCATCAGTTGTTTGTGGTGCTTTCAGGGCAATGTTTGGTGCCATTGCTATTGATACTGGGAAGTCTGATGATGCTGAAACTGTCTTCTGGATTGTCCATGGTGGTAAGGTTGGAAAAGCACTTTCGATGTAGGCTGAGCATTTAATATATATCTTCTGTTTCGATGGATTCTGTGGTATTTGTTCAAATAGGGATTCTCTTTAGAGCTAGGACTGGTTGGGTTTCACCTGTAGTCCTCTAGATGGTTAATTCCTTATATGGTTTGCATATTATAACTATATGTAGAGTTATATTACTGATTATGCGTGGAGGAGTGCCTTTGATTTCACTTGCTCTGCTTTGTTGATTGCTTTCTCGTTGATGTTATATTATGCATTCTTAAGGTCATTGGATGACACTTCCTTGGAGTCTATACATTTGACACCGCTTAGGTAAGAAATATCTCACTTCATTTTAAGTAACTATTTAACTTTCTAGATTGGTGATCTAGAAATAATATGACGTCATGCTTTGAGTTTCCATTGCCACTCCCTAGCGTATTTCCACACTCTCTCTTATAGCAGATGAGGTTGTGCTATGTTCTCCCTTAACACTCTCCCAATAGCATGACATCTTACTCCCTCGTCTGTTAACGGCTTCCCTTAAAACTCTCCCAATTCTTCCTAAAATCCCTAACCTAACTCAACAAATTGATCTTTACTTCAAATCCCTAATACTGTTCAACTCTACCATTCAATTCATTTGAATGAAACCTGACATTTCATTATCTTCGCTTGCTATTGGATTTGAACGCTTACATTGTTGTTATTGTGACCTAAAATTACCAGTACCATGTTTTTGGACAAGAGCTAATCTAAGAAGATGATTCCATAGTCCTTCGAGGTACTGGGTTAGTGTTAAAATATGTAGAAGCTAGAAATTGTAGTATAAATTACTGTCATATTATATTGCACATTGTTTTATTTTATGGCTGGAAAATTAGTATGGATTCACTGTGAGTACTTTGTACGGATTGATTGGAGGACAACTGTCGTGTCTGCTTTGTATGAATTGATATGATTTTTTTTGCTAGAAGTGTTGAAGTTATTAACAGTCTATAAGCGTGGAAATGAGTGAAACCACAGGTATATAGGGCAAAATTTACCCAAAACATCTTGAAGACTCTTGTATTGCATTCAAACGATGAGGATCAAGCGATTTGATGTTCCAACTTTTCTGTTGATGGTCTAAGCAGTTTCAGTTGCTTATAGAGTATGTTTTTGAACATACTGTAGTCATGTATACCTACCTAACATTCAGATCTTGATTTAGGAAAATAACATCAAGTACCGATCTAATCGAATTGCAGGAGTCTTGTTTGACAATGCTCTGTGCTTGGGGCCAGAGCTTGTGCCTGAGTATAGTGTGCACGCACAAGGCGCTAGAGTGTTAAAAGTTTAATATTTATGGCAGGCTATATACCTTCACCTTCTTCAGCTCACTTTAACGATATATAGATTGCATGTTTCCCAGATGATATGCATCTTATAGATGTAAGTGAGCCATAATTCATTAGATGCTATGTTCAAAGGTAGGCCTACTGTTTATTGCTTGCCTAGAAGAAGGAACTAAAAATCACATTCGTGTAAAATGGGATATTTGGTGCATATTCTGTATAGCGACAAATGTTGATCTTGATGGAAACCAAAAGTTTGCCCTCCCTTTTTCTTTTTATGTTCATGTTCGTTTGGACTATCATTTATGGGGAAGGAATTGGTCCATGTACAAGGATTGCTTCGGGTAACTATTGACTGTCCTGAAAGCAGACAACAGGGCATATGGACAGCCTTTTGTCATTTTGAACCTATCTGGTCTTGATGCCTAATGTGTCCCGATTAGACCCGTCGGCTCGGGCAAAGCAATATAAATGGTTTGAGCCACCTGACCTTTGTCTTCTTGTTTGAACAGGTGGTCATGTGAAAATCTTTTGGTTAGATATTCTTGTTGGAGAACTGAAACAACGGTAGCTGTCCTCATAAATTTTATTCTGAGCTGGGACATGTTTTAGATACGCTTATTAGGTGTAGTTTTAGCCCATCAAATCCTCTGATTCGCTTACTCTGTTTTAATTCTGTTCTATTAAATCTAATTCATACATTTATGTGGGGTTTACGTAAATGTATGCATGAGATTTAAAAGAACAGGATAGGAACACCATAAATGATAGAGAATAGCTAACGTTGTAGAATATCTGATTCGTAGTTTTAGAACTGACCTGAACTGGCTATAGGTACTATTGGCATTTCGTCTTTTTGCAGATGAGGGACTTCGACATGAAAGGCTTGTCCAAGCACACTATTCACCGTGTAGTTAAATAGTTTCGACAAATCAACAATTAAAGTTTCTTAAATAACTCTTTCTTATATTCATGTTATTATGTTTCATCATTATTTTTTAAATAACTTTAGAATAAGATATTTTTCAAAAAATTAAAAATTATAAAAATAATTCAATATTAATTTTTTTTAAAGTTAATTAAATTACCCTATTACAAAGTTCATAATATTTGAAGAGGCAATCTGATAAGACCTGGTTTTAAGAACAGAGAATGTAAATAATAAAATGAAAACAGATGATGAGAAAAGGATATCTTTTATTGATATCCAACAATTAGAGAAGTTGGTTTTCTCCTATAGCACTTGGAGAAGCTGTGATCTCCCAAATCCTAGTGTTTACAATTAAGTGATTTCCCTCCTATTCTCTAGCCTTTTTCTTCTACATATGACAGTAACAAGTAATGATAAAATGATAACAGAATCACGTAACAAACTTGTGCCACCACCAATCAGAATCATGCACTCCACCCTCACTTTTTGGCCTTCGTCATAACAAACTTGACAGCCTGTTCACCCTCCATGTCACTCGAACATTCTTTACTGCAATGAGCCTGTCTTTGTTGATTTGCGTGGGCTATTTCGACGCCTATAATGTTGGAATATTGGGGGCCTATCAATTCTGTGCCCAACAAGCTCAACCCTGTCCGCAAGGTTAAAATTTAGAAATTGCTGCTCAATAAGGTCATATGTCTCCTAAGTAGCTTCAAAATTTGGCAAATCTTTCCACAAAATAAGAACCTCTAACTGAGTCCCCCCCACTTGCAGATCTGACATTCAAAACTTTGGCAGGTTCCACATCCCATTCTATCTCCGGTGTTAAAAATGGTGGTAATTCCTGGCAAGTCTCTTGCGCCCCAAGGGCAGCCTTCAGCTGCGAAATATAAAAAACAGGGTGTATCATCGCGTGAGGAGGAAGTTTGAGTTTATATGCTACAGCCCCAATCTTCTCTAAAACCTCATAGGAACCAAAATATCTTGGAGAGAGCTTTTCATTCCCTTTGCGAGACAAGGATTTAGAACGATATGGCCGGAGCTTTGACAAAGACCAAGTCACCCACAGCAAACTCCACCTCTCGACGCCTTGAATCAGCTCGCTTTTTCATATGGTTTTGGGCTACTACAAGTTGCTCTTTGAGCTCATCTAACATGTGATTTCTGGCCAACAACTGAGTCTTCAAGTCTGACAAGGCTGTTGTAGTAGAACCATAGCGTATAATTGGGGGTGGGTCTCTCCCATATACGGCTTTGAAGGGAGTGCAGCGAGCAGAGGTGTGGTAAGAACAGTTGTACCAAACTTCAGCCCATGCCAACCATTTGTACCATGATTTAGGCTGCGTATTAGCAAAGCAGCGTAAGTATGTTTCCACGCACCTATTCACAACTTCCGATTGCCCGTCGGTTTGAGGATGATAAGAGGTACTTCGGCGTAACTTGGTGTGCTGCAATAGGAACATCTCTGACCAAAAATGGCTCACAAAAATCTTGTCACGATCCGACACAGTTGATCTTGGAAACCCATGCAACCGAACTACATTTTGCACAAAAACTTCAGCATCCTTTGCGGCTATATATGGGTGTTTCATAGCAATAAAATGGCCATACTTTGTGAGCCAATCCACCATAACCAAAATGGTATCAAAACCATGTGACAACGACAACCCTTCTATGAAATCCATGGCCACATTCTCCCAAATAGCCTTCAGAATCGGTAGCGGCTGCAATAACCCAATTGGTGTCAATGTTAAATATTTGTTCTGCTGACACACTGTACACTTCGCCACATAGTCCTGAATATCCTTCTTCATACCCTCCCAAAACAATTCAGCTGCCATTCTCTTATATGTTTTGAAAAATCCAGAATGTCCACCAACAAGACTACCATGATATTCAGCCGACAACAACTTAATCAATTCAGGACAACGAGGGATAACTAATCTTCCTTTGTAACGAAGTTGATCTTGGACCAAAGACCAGCCTTCCTTTGCAGCAGGGTCTTGTCGCAATTCAGTAATTATGGCTACAAGTTTTGGGTCCTATGCTACTTTCTATGCAATTGTGGATAGATCCATCACGCGTGCTACAATAATAGACTGACACTCCACCACTTCAGATTCTTCCTCATGCATCCTGGAGAGCGCATCCGCCACTCTATTCTGAGTTCCTGGGTTATAGAGGATCTCGAAATCATACGCCAAAAGTTTGGATAGCCATTTTTGATGCTCTAAAGATACCATCCGTTGTTCTAGAAGAAATTTCAGGCTACTTTGATCCGTTCTCACAATGAACTTCCTCCCCAATAAATAGTGGCGCCATTTCTGGATAGACTACTCTATGGCCATCAACTCCCGCTCGTATACTAATTTGTAGCGCGCCCTTCCCATCAAAGCTTGGTTGAAATAAGCGACGGGATGCTTATTTTGTGTAAGTACCACCCCTAATCCGGTCCCCAACGTGTTAGTTTCTAAAGTGAAAGGCTCCAAGAAATTTGGAAGAGCTAGCACCGGGACTGTCACCATTGCCTTCTTCAGATTCTCAAAGGCCTCAGCTGCTTCTATGTTCCAAAAGAAGGCATCCTTCTTCAACAATTGGGTCAGTGGGTAAGCAATCTTGCCGTAGTCTTTTACGAACCGACGGTAGTACCCCGTCAACCCAAGAAAACTGCGCAAGCTCTTCAATAATCTTCTCGGGATCCGCCGCCACCCCTTTGCCTGATATTATATGGCCCAAGTACTCAACCTGCCTTTGACAAAAGTGACATTTTTTTCTGTTAGCATATAAACTATGAGATTTGAGGATGGTAAGAACTTCCCTGAGGTGCTTGAGATGGTCCTCCAATGTGCTGTTATACACCAGAATGTCGTTAAAGAAGACTAGGACATACTTCCGCAACAACCCTCTGAACACTGAATTCATGAGAGACTGAAAGGTTGATGGGGCGTTAGTCAACCCGAATGGCGTTACTAAGAACTCATAATGTCTTTCGTGCGTCCTAAATGCTGTCTTTGGAACATCTTCTGCCCTCACCCGTATCTGATGGTATCCTGCTTTCAGGTCCAGCTTAGAGAAGAACTGGGCCCCGTGCAATTCATCTAACAACTCATCTATGGCGGGAATGGGAAACCGGTTTGGCACTGTAGCTTTGTTTAATGCCCGATAATCAACGCAAAACCTCCAACTCCCGTCCTTCTTCTTGACTAGTAGAACGGGACTTGAGAATGGACTCTCACTCTCTTTTATGATTCCCAATGCCAACAATTCGCCCACCAGCTTTTCAATTTTCGACTTCTGAGCATGCGGATATCTATAAGGGCGCATATTTATAGGCTCAGTCCCATCCTTCAACGTGATTCCGTGCTCCTTATCCCTCGTCGGCGGTAACCCACTCGGCATCTCAAATACCCTACTGAATTCCCCAAGCAACCCTTTAACCGAAGGCTCAATTTCTTCATCCTTCATCGTAATCTGGGTCTGAATGTGCCCAAGATCCACCCACAATCTTTGCCCTTCCGATTGACATACTTTCCATAACGACTTAAAAGATGCAGCTGTCTTACACAAGTTTGGATCACCTCTCAATACCACCTCCGTTCCTCTAAGCTTCATTTTCATCGTCAACTCCTGCCAATTATGCCTTGTTTCTCCCAAGGTTGTGAGCCATTTCATTCTTAATATCAAGTCTGAGCTCTCCAAGTCTAAAGGTAAGAAGTCCTCCACTACGACTAATTCCTGTAGTCGCACTGGCATATTACGACATACCCTTTTACTTGCCACCGTCATCCCCGTCTCCATCACTACACCGTAACCTTCTGTTTCAGACATCGATAGCCCCGATTTTTTCACTAAATCAGTGGAAATAAAGTTATGTGAAGCCCCACTATCCACAAGCACGACCACCTTCCTTCCCTCCAACTCACCTTGTAACCTCAATGACCTTGGGGATGTTAATCCCACGACAGAATTCAAAGAGACCTCAACTGTCCCCAT
>JAOQML010018899.1:0-11816 GCA_027568935.1 Erythroxylum urbanii | reverse complement strand
AAATCTTTAATATATCTTATTAAGAACTTCCCTAACTTGTTAAAAGAATACCACGAAAGTTATACAAAAATTGTTACATAGTTAAATCGCAAATAACTTCTATATACTTGTTTTAAAAAAATAGTATACAGTAAAAAGATAGAAGATAGACACTGCAATTTTTATAATGGTTCACCCTAAACCATGGGCTATGTCCATTCCTTAGAGTTCGTCTGAGATTTCACTATACTTTGACAATTTACAAGTATTCTTTCTTCCCTTCCAGAGCCTCTTCAGGTCTCTCACAAAAAGTATTCCTTCTTTTATCGTAGCCTCTCTAGGCTCTTATCCTTTTCTTTCTCTCACTAGAAAAATATTGTGAGCTTTTGTTACAGTAGGGTTTGCTCTTTAGTATCGCACTTTTGAATACAGAATTTTTCTTTGTAAGTATACACTTGAAGGCTCAAAAGATCAATAGTTCAAAGGTTGATCATTCTTCAACTACGACTAGTATATATAGCCTAAGTCTCCATCTGCTTCTTGATTCTTGATAACTGCTTCTTGATTCTTGTAGAACCCATTATTCAGTTGAGTTCTGTAACTAACTCCAACTAACTAACTGTCCAACGTACTAGCATATCTTCATCTTTGTATCGTCAGTGTTTTTCTCTTCTTCTGTATTTTTTGCTTCTTCTGTGTTCTCCTTTCTTCTATGTTCTCCACTTCTTCTGTGTTTTCCTTTCTTTTGTGTTTTTACTTCTTCTATATTTTGTACTTTTGCACACTTAACACACTTATCAAAATAGTTCATTTATTTATAATAATAATATTATTTGATTGTCACCAAAATTAATCACGTGAAGTCCTCTTGACATAACAAGATCAAATCTTGTGACAACTCTTTCTCTAGTGAACACCCTAACTTCTCAAGTTGTTCTATAAGATCAATCATCTTAAGAACATGGGGTCCCACAGGAGACTTGGGCTTCAGTTCATACTTGAATAGGGAGTTAAATAACTGGTATCTAGTAGTCCTACTTTGTGACCCATACATCTGATTAAGATGCTCAATGATCTGTGAAGGATTCATACCTTCATGCTGCCTTTGGAGTTCAGAACTCATTGATGCCAAAATAATACACTTGGCATTAGTACTTTGTTCATTGTACTTAAAATATGCATCTAATGCATTAGCATCATCAATTCCCTCAGGAGGCGCTTCCTTTATGGGTTTATCGATCACATCAATAAGTTTCTCATGCATGAGAACAATTCTTAAATTGTGGTACCAATCATCAAAATTGTTACCTGCTAGCTTGTTAGCATCAAGAATGCTTCGCAGTGATATAGTAAACATTTTGAGAAATCTAATACAAGAAAATACCAAAATAAGAACACAATCATATATCATTAATACATGGACTTTTATCTAAATGATATAAAATCTTTAAAACATAAATGAGACCCTTAGTTGTCAAGTCGTTACTCATGCATAATTAAAGAGTGATAAATTACCTATTTTATCATATAAAATTTATAGTAGGATCAATACTATATAGTCTCCTGGTTGTCAAGTCGTTCCTATTAGTATAGTTGAGTTTATCCATCCAAGTGACGAAAAATTAGTTAATATTTTACTCCCTAAGTATTCTAGGCCAAAAGTATAAAATTAAGTAATTTTTCCTCACATATGCGTCATATGTAATAGAAAATAATATTTATCCATGAACTACAAGTCAACTGGTTATCAGGTCATTACTTGTAAACAAAAATAAATATTATGATCTACTTGGATGGAAAATCCGTTTTGATAAAATATCATATATTATATCATAATAAACTTAATAATTTTAAAGGGTCAAGATTTCATGTTATTAAAACAATTTTAATAGCATTAGTGATCATATCACATTATCAGACAACATTCGTACAAGAAACTTTTAATGCATCTTTGATAAATAACATCTGGCCAATGCTAAATAATAAATAGACCGTGCACATCTTCGAAAGATAATAGTTTTCCAATGTTTTTTTTAACCAAACCCTTTTAAAAATTTGGATTAAAAACTGTGCATACAACATCTGGACAAAAATGTTTATGCGTACAACATCTGGACAAATGCTTTTTAAAACTTGTATGATAACCGTGCACACATCCTTTTGTTTTTAACCAACATACAACATTCATTAAATGCATTAAATGAGTTTGTCATTAAAAACACAACAACAATTAAAAACACAACAGCAATTAAATGTCTTTAATGGATTTACTGTGCATGAACAACATTTGTCTAATGCTTAGGTAATGCCTTCGCACGATATCTATATATCTATAGTACTCATTCTTAATTTTCGTTATTTCAACGTAAAATGAGGAAAGAAATTATATGCTTATAGAACTTGTGTTTCAGTTTCGGTTTCGGTTTCAATGAAACACATTTTAAAATACAACCAAGATTTTCTCATGCATATTAAATGAACATCTTTCATGTGTTAAAACAAAGAACAAAATAAAATATGTAAATCATTGGTCATTTTTCAAGTATGATGTGAACGTAAAATTGGCTCTGATACCAATTGACGGACTGCATACGCAGTGGAAATAAAAAATTGCAATCTTTCATAGATCTATTACGTTTAATATTCATACTAATTACAAGATTAGGCAAAAACAAATACCTGGAATTCGTGAGGATTAACAGATAATGAACTTCAAAAATACGAAGTCTGTATGCACTCCACACCGAGAAATACATGCCACTTTCAACCCTTAATATGGCTATGGAAGATTTTGAAGAGCTTTTTCTTCAAGAATGAAGCAAACAATTTTGTCTCTTTCTCTCTTGTTTTATTTTAATTGTAGAGAATACAAAGGAAGAATAAAAGAAACTTCTAACTTGCTTTGATCTTTACCATTCATTTTTATGTAAACGATGCAACACTAAAAGAGAGCACAACCTCTCTTATTTTCGTTTTGATAAACACGTAACCTAAAAATATAAAAAGTCAATAGCCTTTATTCTATTTGTTGTATGTAAACGTTACAACTCTCTCTACTGTTCGTTTCTTAAAAACACTAAAAATAAAAAATCATCACATCTCTTCATATTAAACGTTTTTAACATAACATAGATCAACTTCTTCGTTTTATTTTTTTTTAATTATTTAATTTATAAAAGAAATAAAATAAAACTATTTTATTTTATTCATTTCTTTTGTACAAGAGAGTTTCCAATATTAATTATATTTTTGGTGCTAGCAAAAATATAATAATATGCCATGTAGATTATTTAATAAATTATCTCATAATAAATTAAATAATCATAAATAGGAAATATTATACTCGTAAGTGTGTGACCACATAGGTTCATCACTAAGCCGGTAGTAATTAATCCAATTAATTACTAATCAAAGTTGGAATCTAACAACACTCCTCAACGATCGGATAGTGTGAAGTAACAATTTTATAAAGACAGAACCTGCTTAAGGAAAAAGCATTATTACCTTCCAATATTACAACTCCGGATTATCCTAAGGTATGGTTTAACTATCAAACCCTGTTAGATAACCAACATGTTATATGTCGATCATTAATTATCGGTGAATGACTTAGAAAACTCCTTTTCTTCACTCATTCAATCGCCCTAGCCAAGGTCTTGAAACAACCATTAATATCAATGACAACGTAGAGCTCAAACTCATTACCTATCGATGGATCCCATCTTGATTCATCACTAATCAGATAGGTATTTAATTATATCCAATGATCATTCAACTAGCATTTTTACACACTAGGTGTTTGACATCAAAACATAATAAATGACCTATTGATTACTATGATGATCTCAGGTCAAAGGAAAAATATACATTTAAATTCTTATGAGAATATCCCACTAGACAGTTTATAGGTAATATTAACCATTGGGAATTCTCAGTTTGGTCAGTTCAATGATCATATCTCTATATGCATCATTTATATCTGTAACTTAGTAAATGAGAACTACTAATATCCATCCAATAGATACTATTACATACATATTGATCTAACTGGATCATAAAAGTCCTTATTTTATGATCCTACGATCAAGAACAATTTTAGATTAAACCCTAAAGACTTGACTCTCATTATCATAATCTCCATTATGACAGCAAGTGTATAAATTTAATCAAGGACTTATCATACTAAGATAAAAGCAATAAACATAATATGATAATATAATCATTTTCCATGTTATTAAACAAAGTTAATAATTACAAAGCATATGTGTTCAATCAATTACATAACGATTGGGTCATGGGCATAATTCCAACAGTGGCATCTTTATAATATTAGATTGCTTTGGTTATTTCCTTTCTTTAACTATTTCTCAAAATTTTTCTCTTTTATTAGATTTTCTTGTGATTGGTTTCATATTGTGTTTGTTCTTGGTGCATTACTCCTTAGGTGTTGGGATTTTAGTTTTTAATCTTTATCATTCCAATAAAAGTTTTAAGTTCTCTTTTGTTCATAGTTTTTAATATTTTGTTTGTTATCTTTAACGGTCTAATATCATGTTTTAGCATTATGCAGATATTTTGTTGTTAGTAGTGGTTTGAATTTGGATCATTTAAGTTAGAACGACGTACAATCGCATGTACTCAAGGTTCTCACACCTGTTTGTTGCGACATCCTTTTGGGATTCAATATCAATCTTTATTCTCTTTATTGAGTATTATTAAAGTTGTTTAGGAGCTTCTTAGGCTTGTATTCTTTAGCTTGTATTAGGCATTAGGATATTGAGTGGTGGTTTTGACTTCTAATGAGAGAACAAGGGCTAGTCCTTCGGTAAGTTTTGAGTCTAGAACAAGAAAAGATGTTGACAATTACCGTTCCATTGAAAGTTTTAAATTCTTTTTTGTTTATCGTTTTTAATATTTTGTTAGTTATTTTTAACTATTCAATATCATGTTTTAGCATTTTGCAGATATTTATTGATTTTAGATCATTTAATTTAGAACAAAGAATGATTATGTGTACTTGAGCTTCTCACACCTGTTTATTGCGACATCTTTTTGGGATCCAATATCAATATTTCTTCCCTTCCTTAAGTATTATTATAGTCTTTTAAGAGCTTGCTAGGTTTGTCTTCTTTATCTTGTATTGGGCATTAGGATAGGAGTGGTGACTTTGACTTCTAATAAGAGAACAAGGGCCAGTCCTCCAATAAGTTTCAGGTCTAAAATAAGAGAAGATGTTGATAAATTATGGATAAGTTCTTGGAACATTGGGACCTTTATAACGAAGTCTTTAGAATTAGTGGAGACTTTAGACAAATATAAGATTCATATAGCTTGTGTCTAGGAGACAAGGTGGATGGGGGCAAAAGAAAAAGAGATTAATGTGTTCAAACTTTGGTATTCAGGGTGTTCAAGATGACATAATGGGATAAGTATCTTAGTTGTCAAGGAACTCATACCTCATGATGTGGGGCTAAAAAAGACTAATGATATGATTATGTCCTTAAAAATTATGGTAAAGGGTGTGGTTTTAAAAGTGTTGTGTGCTTATACACCTCAAGTAGGGTTGCACGAACAACTTAGTGCTAATTTTGGGAAAAGCTAGATAAGGTAATTCAGCAAATCCCCTTTAACGAGGGAGTTATTCTAGGAGGAGACTTTAATGGTTATATACAAGCAACCTCAGATGGATACCCATGGACTCATTGGGGTTTTGGGTACAGTAAAAGGATTGTTAGTGGTATTATTTTGTTAGATTTTATGGTAACGTTTAAGTTGATGATAACTAATTCTTTTTTAAAAGAAAAAAGAGGAGCACTTGGTGGCTTTTAAGAATAGAACCACAAAAACTCAAATTGACTAACTTCCTTATAAAGCGGAGTGATCAACCTAGTTGTAAGAATTGCAAGGTGATACCTAATGTTTGCTTGTCAACTTAGTATAGATTATTGGTTTTGGATCTTATTATTAAGGGTTGGAGGAAGAAGAGAAATCCTTACAGGTGTAGCAAAGTTAGATAGTGGAACTTGAAAAGGATAAGGTGAAACAATTTAAGGATAAGATAGAGTAATATATGAAGAAAAATGGAAATTGGTAAGAGATGCGAGCCAGATGTGGGAGAGATTTGCAGCTCTTTTAAGGAATACAGCTATAAAGACCTCAGGTGTTTCTAAAAGACCTAGGGGTAGTAAGAGGGAGTCTTAGTGGTGGAATGAAGATGTATAAGAAAAAGTTAGGATAAAAAGTTTGCCTATAAAACTCTATTAGATAGCACCATAGAGGTGGAGAGAGTTGGTAATAGAGAAAGTTATAAATTGGCAAAGAAGGAAACGAAGAAGATAATCTCATAAGCTAAAATTAGAGCTTGTGAGAAACTATACCAATAATTGGATACAAAAAATAGAGAAAAGGATATTTTTAAGTTAGCGAGAACTAGGGAAAGAAAAGTGAGAGACTTAGATCACGTTCATTGTATTAATGATGAAGCGGGGCAGGTGCTTGTAGCTGAAAATGACATCAAGAGAACATGATGGAGTTACTTCTATAGCCTTTTTAATGAAGGTGTAAAGGATAAAATCTATTTATGTGACTTTAGCACATTTGAGAGTTTTCGTAAATTTACATGTTGCCATCATATTAATAGAGAAGAAATTAAAAAAATGTTGAGGGAAATGAAGATTAGAAAGGTAGTAGGGTCTGATGAGATACTCATAAAGGTATAGAAGAACCTAGGCAAAGAGGGCATTACTTGGAAAGTTAAGATTTTTATGTGATCCTTAATTCTAACAAAATTCCCGATTTGTGGAGATTTAGTATATTAATTCCTTTATATAAGATCAAATGAGACATCCAAAGCCTATAAAAGCATCAAATTACTTAGTCATACTATGAAATTATGGGAGAAGGTAATTGAGAAGAAAGCGAGAAAGGATGCTTCTATCTCCAAAAACTAGTTTGGCTTTATGCTAGTAAAATCCACAATAAAAGCTTTACATTTCTTTAGAAGATTAATGGAATATTATAATGAAAGATAGCATAACTTACACATGGTTTTTATTAATTTAGAAAAGGTGTATGATAGGGTTCCTAGAGAAATCATGTGGAGATGTTTAGAAGTTAAGGGAGTTTCTATAACTTATATATGGGCTATTAGAGATATATATATAAATGTGTAAAAACTAAAGTAAGGATGATAGGAGGAGATATAGAACATTTTTCTATCGATATTGGTTATACCAAGGCTCCTTTTTAAGCCCCTTTTTTATTACAATAGTAATTGATGAGCTCACCAAGAATATCCAATGGGATATGCCTTGGTGTATGCTGTTTACTGATGAAATTATTTTAGTGGATAAGACAAAAGAGAGTGTCAATGTCAAGCTTGAAATTTGGAGGATTATGTTAGAGTTGAAGGATTTTGATTAAGTAGGACTAAGATTGAGTACGTGGAATGTAACTTTTCGGGACATAGGGTAGCTACCAATATGGACTTAAATATTGGTTTAGAAGTTATATCATAAAAGGAGTGTTTTAAGTATTTAGGATTTATCGTCCAAAGCAATGGACATATTGATGAAGACATAGTTCACCAGATCAGATCATGGTAACTTAAATGGAGAAGTGAATAAAGAGTTTTATGTGATAAAAAGATATCCCTTAAGCTTAAAGGTAAATTCTATCATTTAGAGATTAAGCCGATTATGCTCTATGGGGCAGAGTGTTGGCCCATCAAATAGGTGCATAGTCAGAAGCTAATAGTGATGAAGGTGAGGATGCTCCGTTGGATGTTCAACTCAAGAATTGATAGCAAAAGATTTTCATGGTTCTAATTTTTTAATGCTAATTTAAAGTTAAATTTTTTATTTTTTTTCTTATTTTTTAACTTATTAAATATATGCCAAGTTAGTTTCTCTAATTTCCATTTGACGTCATTGATTATTTTTGCTCTATATTTAGGTTTTAATTATTCAATCATAGTACTTAATCATAATTATTATTGGGAGGCTTTATTTTAAACTAGACCATGTAAATTGGGGAACTTTAGTATTATTCATAATTCTATAGTAGGAAATTATTTGAACACAAAAAATCAAATTTGTAGAAAAATATTACTTAAATCAATATTAATTATAAATTATGAACCCGTTATTAATTAAGTTTTATAATGAACAAATTATCATATTCTTTATACAAAATATTTATTATAAAAAGTTCTATGTATATCTATGTTAAAATTTAACATAGATCTTATTTTTAATAAATACAAATAGAAATAATTTTATTACATATTGATTTATAATTTTTATTAAAAAATATAAACCAAAATTTTATATAAGAAAATACACATAAGTCCTACACCAATTAGGGAGCCTGATCGACACCAATTAGGGAATTTTATTCTTATTTGTAATTCTATTTTAGGAAGAAAACTATTTGTAAATAAAAAAATAAAAGTGGGAGAGGTAACTTTGATGGTAAAAAAGTTACCATGGCACTAGGATAGTGCAAAAAAAACAATAATACTTAATAATCAATTCACTAAATCATGTTTAACTTTTTCAAGAATGCTTATTTAATGGGTGATATAACTTTGACAGCAACAAAAATAGTAGTTGCAATAAATTTTTTTAAATACATAAAACATGAAAACTTTATTTTTTTTAAGAATTAGCATAAAAACTTTAGCATTTTAGTTGACAAAGGGCTTGTAAGAGAATTAAATTTTGTGTTTCCTTTAGAAAATAGCTCTCGACATTTTTCATATTCTTATTATTATAGAAAATTGAGTAATGGAGAGATTAGCGATAAAAAATGGTTGCTTACTCTAAATATATAGATAAAGTATATTGTTTTTGTTGTAAGTTGTTCAAATCTAATAGCAAACAAAGTGCTTTAGCAAATGATGGATTTAGAGATTGGAAGGATCTTAGTGAGAGACTTAAAGAACATGAGAATAGTATTGAGCATATGACTGACATAAGGGCTTAGAATGAATTAAGAGTAAGATTGAGCAAAAATCAAACAATTAATAAAGACTTGCAACAAGAAATTATAAAGGAGAAAGAACGTTGGAGATAAGTTTTGATAAGAATAATTTATATTGTGAAATGTCTTGCTAAATATAATTTGGTTTTTCAAGGATCAATTGACAAAATTTATCATGATAGTAATGGTAATTTTTTAGATTAATTGAGATGATTTTTGAATTTGAAGTAATAACGCAAGATCATGTTGGACGCATTCAAAATCATGAAATTTATCACCATTATCTTGGTCACAAAATTCAAAATGAGTTGATTTCTATGTTGTCCCATAATGGTAGAAGTTCTAATATAAGAATCATTAGGAGAAATACTTTTCTATTATTCTTTGTTGTACCCCATATTTGAGCCATCAAGAATGAGTTTATTAGTATGTTGTGTGAATATGTTAAATAAAAATAAAAATAGAAGAGTACTTTTTAGAGTTTTTAAAGGTAGATGATACATCTGGATTAAGACTTTTCAATGAATTATTAAATGCATTTAAGTCTCTTGATTTGAACGTCTATAATGTGAGGGGTTAAGGTTATGACAATAATTCTAATATGAAGGGAAAACAACAAAGAGTCCAAAAGCAATTACTTGAAATAAATCCGAAAGAATTATATATGCAATGTGTTTGTTACAATCTTAATCTTACTCTTAGTAATATGACACATTCTTATGTTAAAATTGTTTCATTTTTTAAAGTTGTGCAATTTATATATGCATTATTTTCAAGTTCTCCTAAAAGATGAAAGGTTTTACTTGATAATGTTTTGAACTTAACCATGAAATCATTATCTAACACTCGTTATGAGAGTCGAATAAAAAATTGCTAAAGATTGGCATTGATGGAATTATTTAGATCTTGTGAAGATGTCAAGTCAAAGAGTGAAGTGGAAAGTTTGGTTAGTGTACATGAGAATTTTGAGTTTTTTTTCTTAGTATGGTTATTTGGTATGATATTTTATTCTCTATTAACATGGTGAGTAAAAAGTTGTAGTCTAAACCAATGTGCATTGATGTTACCTTAGAGTAATTAAAAGGTGTGAAGGTATTTTTTCAAGAAATATAGAGATGAAGGGTTTTCCTTTAGTATGAATATTGCCAAAAGTCTTGCATATAAGATGAATGTAGAGCCTACAATTCCAACTAAACACTATGTTATTAAGAAAAGACAATTTGATCAAAATGATCACAATGGAGAAATATAATTACCTGGGGATTCTTTCAAAGTTAATTACTTTAGAGTTGTTGTGGATATGGCAATTGCTTCGTTGAAGAATAGATTTGAACAATTAACGACATTTGAAAATATTTTTGGATTCTTATTTGATTCAAAGAAGTTGTGGTTATTAGATGATAATGGTTTAAAAGAATGTTGCACTAATTTTACAACTTTTTTCCCATGATAATATGTTGGATGTGGACTTAGACAATCTTTTTTTTTACAAATGACTTTGCCAAACAAGTTAATGTCATCACTTGAAATTTTAGAATTTGTTAAAGCTTCAGATTGTTATCAAGATATTTTAATTGCTTATTGAATTCTATTAACTATGCCTGTAACTATAGCATTAACTGAGAGAAGTTTTTCAAAGTTAAAAATATTGAAAACCTACTTTAGGTCATTAGTGTTACAAAAAATTTGAATGATTTATCTATTTTATTATTAATAAGAATATGTTGGACAATATTGATCTTCATACTATTATTAATGATTTGCATCTAGAAATGTATGGAGAAATTGTTTTTAATAAATCATGATCATCTGTGTGCTTGTTAGTGCAATTCTCTTGATGTTTTACAATCTGATACTGTTGTTTGATTGCTTCTACTACTATTTTGTTGTTACTGCTATTATTTTTAGTGATTTTATTGTTACTGACATTTGTAAGATGTTATTAGCTGATGTTATGATCATTTAGTATTTCGTTGAGTATGTGGACATATAAATTGAGACACTTATGTATAGATATTAAATTTTGATAATAAAAATATGTTTTTAAAGTTTACATATTTGTATAATGTCGATTTATCAAAGTCATTCTTTTTACTTTGCTCAGGGCCATAAAATGTTATAAATGAATGTTTAACCTTAACATTTGTTTTATACGTTGCAATCAAACAAAGAAAAACTATTCGCCACAACAAAAACCACATTTGACGAAGAAAAATAAACAGGCTTATACAAAGAAGGTGCTATAATTATTTTGAAATAAGCCATACTGACTGAAATGGTAAGGCTTGTTAAAAATTCATACCAATCTAGAGAATTGTTTGTATTATTTAGATGCAAAAGATCAAAGAAGGGGTTAACAGTTTGGACAATATATCCACATACCCTTTGGACTATTAGCGATGATATATGTTCATGGCCAAAAATGTCGCCAAATCCCCATAGCTAAAAACTATAAGGTGATGTTTTTTGCTAATTGTTGTTAATAGTTTTTTCCTTCGCTTTATTTTCATAACGAAAAATTATTAGCAACATTTTGTGAAATCGTCACCAATATATTTTGACTACACTTAGTTTTTGTAGTTAAAAATTATTAGCTATATTTCTAAAAACATAGCTCCAGAAACATAGCTAAAGATTTTTAGCTACGTTTCTAATAACGTAGCCAAAACGTTTTAACTACTTTTTTGAAAACGTTGCCAAATATTTTTTAACTACGTTTTATAAAATGTATTCAAATTTTTAATATACATTTTAACCAAATGTTATACCATGTTAATTATAATTATTTGTGACATTTTTAATCCAGATTATTGGATATAATATTTATGTTTTTTGTTGTTAATTTATTATACAAA
>JAOQML010018892.1:0-11816 GCA_027568935.1 Erythroxylum urbanii | reverse complement strand
AGTTGAGTTCTGTAACTAACTCCAACTAACTAACTGTCTGACGTACTAGCGTATCTTCATCTTTGTATCGTCTGTGTGTTTCTCTTCTTCTGAGTTTTTACTTCTTCTGTGTATTTACTTCTTTTGTGTTTTCTGCTTTTTCTTTATTTTTCGCTTCTTCTGAGTTTTTACTTCTTCTGTGTTTTCCGCTTCTTCTGAGTTTTTACTTCTTCTGTGTTCTCCGCTTCTTCTATGTTTTCTGCTTCTTCTGTGTTTCCATTTCTTCTGTGTTTTCTGCTTCTTCTATGTTTTGTACTTCTGCACACTTAACACACTTATCAAAATAGTTCATTTATTTATAATATTATTATTATTTGATTGTCACTAAAATTAATAATCGTGAAGTCATCTTGACTTAACACAAGCCACCTATACCACCTTCCAATGAGAGATCACCCACTCTAGAGTTAAAATCTTTACCTTTACACTTGAGGTTTACATTTTTGGGTGAAAATCAAACATTAACTGTGATTATTTCAAACTAGTTAAGTGATGAACAGGAGAGGAAGGTAGTAGAAGTTCTAAGGAGGGGGATGAAAGCGATAGGATGGCAGATATCAGACATCTAAGGGATAAGTCCGAGTGTTATAATGCATAGAATAAGTCTCGAGGATGGATGTAAACCAGTGAGGGATATGCAAAGGTGTTTGAATCCAGATATGCAGGAAGTTGTAAAACAGGAGGTGATTAAATTATTAGATGCAGGAATTATATACCTAATATCAGACAGTGAATGGTTAAGTCCAATTCAATGTGTACCAAAGAAAGGCCAAACAACAGTGGTGGAAAATGAAAATGGTGAGTTGATTTCCATACGGACGGGTATTGGATGGAGAGTTTGTATTGATTACAGGAAGCTTAACTCAATGACAAAGAAGGACCACTTCCTACTGCCTTTTGTGGACCAAATGATTAAGAGAGTTGCAGGACATTCTTGGATGAGTATTCTAGCTACAATCAGATATTCACTTATCCAGAGGATCAAGCCAAGACAACTTGCACATGTCCATATGGTACTTTTGCATACAGACGGATGCCGTTTGGACTTTGCAATACACCAGCTACATTTCAGCGATGTATGATGACCTTTTTTACCGACATGATTGAGGATTTTTGGAGGTATTTATGGATGAATTTTCAGTGTATAGAGATTCATTTGAATAGTGTTTGACAAATTTGGATAAGGTTCTCCCATAGTATGAAGAGGCCTATTTAGTATTAAATTAGGAAAAATGTCACTTCATAGTTCAGGAGGGACACAAGATATCTTGTAGAGGCATTGAAGTGGATAAGGAAAAATGTCACTTCATAGAGCATTTTTAGGGCATGTCGGGTGCTATCGCCGATTCATAAAGGATTTTTCTTTAATTGCCAAACCCCTTACTCATTTTTTAGTTAAAATGTTCCTTTCATTTTTGATAATGATTGTTTAGTTTCTTTTGAAAGGTTGAAGAAAGCAATGACGTCAACACCAGCGTTACAACCACCAGGTTGGAGCTTGCCATTCGAGTTGATGTGCGATGCTAGCGATTACACAATTGGGTGTGTTTTAGGGCATCGTAAGGATAAGAAATTGCATGCTATTCACTATGCCAGTAGGACTTTGATAGATTCTCAGATTAATTACATCACGACAGGAAAAGAACTAATAGCTGTAGTTTTTTCTTACGATAAATTTCATTCTTACTTACTTTGTTCAAAAGTGATTGAGTAAACAGATCATGCGATCTTGAAGTACCTTTTTTCCAAAAAGGATGATAAGCCTCAGTTTATTAGGTGGATCCCATTCCTACAGGAATTCGATATCGTGATCATAGATAAAAAGGGAGCATAAAATTTTGTTGCTGTTCACCTGTTAAGATTGGAAGAAGGGGAATCAAGCTTATAAGAAGAAATCAATGAGCAATTCCCTGATGAAATGCTACCCTTGGTATAAGAATCAAACCATCCTTGGTATCCGACATTGCAAATTACATTACAGGTGGTATATTTCTCCCTAATTTAAATTATTAGCAGCAAAAAGAGTTTAAACATGATTGTAAGCAGTACATGTGGGAAGATCCACTTCTTTACATAAATTGTGCGGATGGACTCATTCGGAGATGTGTTCCTGATAACAAAATTAATGCTATTTTAACTCACTATCATAATTTTTCTTATGCAGGACATTATGGAGCTAATAGGACAGTCGTAAGGGTGTTGGAGTGTGGATTTTATTAACCTACATTGTTTAAGGACACACAACATTGGGTGAAGAAGTGTGATAGGTGCCAAAGAATTGGGAACATATCAAAAAGGGACGAGATGCCAATGTCTTCAATGCTGGAGGTTGAAGTCTTTGATGTTTGGGTCTCAATTTTATGGGATTGTTTCCGCCCTCATATGGAAACAAATATATTTTGGTAAGTGTTGATCATGTATCGAAGTGGGTTGAGGTGATAGTGGCACCAACAAATGATAGTAGAGTGGTGTAGAGGTTTCTGAAAAAGATTATCAACAAATTTGGTATGCCACGGGTGATTATCAATGACAGAGGTACCCACTTTTGCAACAATCTAGTTAAAGCATATTAAAAAGATATGGAGTACAACACAGGATAGCTATACCTTACTACCCCCAGACCAGCATTCAAGTAGAGGTTGTGAACAGAGAATTAAAGAAAATCTTACAACAGATTTTCAACAGTTCCAAGAAGGATTGGGCAATCAAATTGGATGATGCAATATGGGCTTACAGGATAATCTTCAAGACTAGTATTAGGACAATGCCTTACAGGTTGATTTATAAGAAAGCTTGTCAATTACCTGTGGAACTTGAGCATAAGGCCTACTGAGCTATCAAGGCCATAAATTGGGATTGGAATGTAGCTGGAGAAAAGAGGAAATTGCAGTTAAATGAGTAAGACAAATTTAAGGTTGTAAGCTTATGATAATGCCAGGTTCTACAAGAAAAAGGTAAAGAGGTGGCACGATGCACACATAAAAAAAGGAGTTCCATGTAGGTGATATGATTTTACTCTTTAACTCTAGACTGCGGTTGTTTCCTGGAAAGTTAAAATCTAAATGGAGCAGACCTTTCACAGTAATTAATGCATTCCCATATGGAGTTGCGGAGTTGCAAAACGAGCATGGAGAAACTTTCAGGGTGAATGGCCACCGTTGCAAGCCCTACTATGGAGAATAAGCACCCACTAAGCGACAAAGAATATTTCTCGGACATCGTCCATGATCAGAGGCTGATCAAAGTCTTGCTAGTGACTTTAAAAACTACCATGGGTTGTTTTTGTTTTTGTTTGTTGGATGTTTGTGTTTATATTTTATTTATGTTAGTTTTTATTTTCTTTGATACAGGAAAAGAAGAAGTAAAGTGTGAGCTGTGAGGAATACGCGAGCCACCACTAACACGATCCTCAACACTAATACCAACAAGCTTTCTCATGTCTCTTTATTTATTCATTTATGATTTTTTTTGTATATATTATGTATGGTTGTTGTTCAAGTGTGGGGGAGCGGTATGCAATTTGCATTGAATATTGCATGTCTTATTTAACTCCCTTTTTTGGGCATATTTTGCATGATTTTTCATGATTTTGTGTTAATGTGCCAATTTTTTTCAATTTTTGTGTGAAATTGACTAACTATGTGGATGTTTAGTGATTGTAATTTTATATGAATTAGCTTAATTTTGAACAATGTTGTTGAACTGGTGATATGTGTTAACTTAGGAAGTTAGATTATAAGTAGCTTTAACATAAACATGTGTGTTGATGAGGATAGGACACTTGGTTTTACACTTAATATTACTAATTCACATGTAGTTACCGTTAGAAGCCATTAAATCGGTAGACAATCTTAATTTCCCTTTCATGAAAATAATAAGCTAAAAGAAATGATGTAAAAAAAAAGAGCGTGCATTAATAACTATTTCGCTGACCCAAAAAGGGTTAAGAACAGAGCTAGTAGTTGGTTGTGAGGTGTGATCTAGTTGAGTAATCAGGGGCATTCATCACAAATGTTTGTCTTCGCGTCAAAAGGCTAGAATGACGCTCCAACTAAGCCAATTTAATAAATAAAAAGTGACCTAGTTGAGTAACCAGGGGCATTCATCACCAATGTTTGTCATTACATCAAAAGACTAAGTCAACGTTACAAAAATGAGAAAAAAATTGTGTAATAAAAACCTACTGATATGATAAATTATCTATAAATTTTCATGAAAGGATAACTTGGATAGTTGACATTTAAATGATCGATAATTATAAATGCATGTCTATAAGTGACATGTTTAAAATTGAGTTGTTTATAGCTTGATCGATGTGTATGTTTATATTAAAGTACTTAGGCATATCGGAATTAGTCAATACATTGAACTTGTGATATAACTATTGTTTATGATTAAGTTGATTGCATAATGTTCCGATTAGTAGTCATCAATTTTGACATTATATGCATGTATGTTTTTGTGTATTTGTGTTTTATTTTGCTTGAGGACAAACAAAATTTTAAGTAAGGGAGTTGATAGGTGGCATTTGTAAATAGTTTTCTTAGGATAATTTGTTAGTTAATCATGGTATATTGATTGTTGTTAACTTGTTTAGCTTATGCTTTGTCTTAGTTTCATATAATTGTGTGATTTTGTATGAATGTATGTGAATATGCATGAATGTGTGTGAATTAAGTCTTTAAGATTAGGTTTTGCATGAAATTTGCATGACATTGTTGCTCGTCTTTTTCTTACATTATGTTGGTATGAATGACATGTGTTTTGGATATGATTAAGTGATTAAATTTGTTGTTAACCAATAGGTTTGAAGGTGCTTTTGAGGGATGGAAGGATAGAAGAACTAAAGAGAAAGCAAGTCACGTGAGCCAAAGGAAAGTTGAAAATTTCCTAGGCCAACCCATCACCAATGTTAAGCTTTTTCATGATACAAATCTTATTGGATGTTTTTTTTAATCCAAAAGAAAGAAGAGGAATTAATACAAATCTTATTGGCTTCAATTTGGTGAAATAAAGGCCCAATTTGGATAAGAAATTAGTAAGATATTAAGGATTGAAGTCAAGACAGAAAACAGAGTTTTCTAAAAAATTCCAGCTAGCAACTTACTCCTTCCTATGTCGTTTTAAGCATTAAATGAGTTATAAAAACTCAATTTTAAACCCTAGAAAAGGAGAAGGTCATGCAAGACATCCAATAAGAGAGAAGAACGCATTTTTGAAAGAAAAACCAAAAGAATGTAAAGTGGAATCAAAGGATTTCAAAGAGACACAAAGTTGCCACCATAGAATTCCAGCTTTGCTCTTCAACATATAAGCCTTATTCTCTTTTCTTGCTTCTTTGTTGTATTTTGTTGATTGTGAAGGATGTATGGATATGTTATGAACATGTTGGATGAGATTTTGATGGATTTCTAAATAGTTATTAGGGTTGTTATTGCCTACACTATGTAGTACCTCACTTTATTCAATGTTATGGATGTGTTTGATGTTTATGGTATATGAATGTCCATATTAGCTCACATAGAGATATGGAGTTAATAAATGTGTTAGTACGTGCCATGAGAGTGGGCTTACACTAACAACACTCCATATATCAAGTTACCTTGCCATTTGGAGAGAGATCTTGAATGGAAAAGTGGCTGTCCAAAAATCTGTTCATATCCTTTTAATGGTTAAGTGAAAAATAGGAAGTGAGAGCATACATAATTCATTTACATCAATAAACAGGGCTTATTTGGTTCAAGTAATGAGAGTGAAATAACCAGGACATTAGGAAATTTTGGACTAAACATGATGACAATTGCTAGAGTGAGGGAATACATAGTTAGGTAATGACAATCCTAAGTTTTTAAATTGATACTTTGATTCACCATTTTCTAAATTTATGTTCTTACCTTTTTGACAACCCTAAAGTGTGTATGTATGCATCTTAATTTTTATATTTTGGATCTTCGAAATCTAATTATTTGAGTTTCCTGAACAAAATGAAATTTGGATCATTTCAGAGACTAACCAATTCCTGTGGGACAATACCTATTAATACTACGATTTCGGATCTATATACTTGTAGGATAAGAGGTTTTAATTTAAAATTTGTAAAATAACCTATCATTTTACAACATCTAGACATATATATATTTTTAATATGGTATGGATCCTTTCGGTTCGTTCGATTCTTGCTCGAGCCGGATGATGAAAAATTCTCATGTCGGGTTCCTTCAGAGGATGAGTCTATAAAGAATTCATCTATCCTAATAACAAAAAAACCTAACTTGAATGATCATGTATTAAGAGCTAAATTGGCTAAAGTAATGGGTCATAATTATTATGGAGAACCTATATGGCCCAATGATCTTTTATATATTTTTCCATTTGCTTATTTTCTAAAACTCAGGGATAAAGAGGGCCTTCCTTCTACAGACCAGATTCCTTAATTTTCTTGGCCTTCGTCTTTCGACAAGCCTATGTAGTAAACCTATTAAGGATATTATTAATGTTTTTTGGTATTTGAAGTCCATATAAATGGACCAATTCAACCCTTTTTAGAACTTTAAAAGACCCTATTTGTTGAAAAAATTTTGCTAAAATTTTTTAAGTTTTTTATTTCTTTTTAATCAACTGTTTATAAAAAACTTATTACAACAATCTGAGAATTTTTATAGTGGGTGGTGACAAGGCTCAGAAGCTTGGGCTTTCTGTTACAACCTTAGGCTTTGAAATATATTTGCCTTACCTCGAAGGTTGGCAGTTTGGTCTTTTCCCTAAGAATTCTTCCTATTGCTAACCTTTTGGAGTATGCTATAGGATTGCCCTTTGAAGTTAGTACCATTGATGGTAGATTCCTGCGTGAAATGTTTGAGCATGATTGTACTACAAAGTGAAAGATTTCTATGAGGAGTGATGTCGATGTAGAAGCCTATGATCTTATATGACAAAAAAGCTGCCAACTATTGGTTCCTCACTCATACTTTACAATACCTAAAGATGTTTCTTCTTATATTGGTCCTTTAGTGATCATTCAACTTCAATCTATATAATTGACTTTTGTTGCATCAAATTTCAAAATTTTGAATGCTAAAGGCAAAGAAGAGGAAAGAATTCTTCAAAAAAGAAGTAAAAATAGTTACAAATCTTGTTGTTAAATGGAAATTCAAAGAGAAGTCTTTCTCTGCTTTGAGCTTTAAGAAAGCCAAAACACTTATCCTAACGAAATCTGTTAGAAAATTAACTTGCTCCTCTACCTAGTAGATTAAAAAAATTAAAGTCATTGAGAACGTTATTAAAGAAATTTCCCCTATAGATAAGACTTCTTCCTCCCCTAAAAAGTTTATGGAAGATATTAATGAGGCACCTCATTTTTGTCTAACTTCTTTTATTCTTAACATAAATTCATATTTTCAATTTTCTTTCACAAATGACCAATCATCATATTATCACTACCTATCCTCTCTTTTGAACTATAATATATGAAAGTTAGAAGTTTCTCAAGCTGAAAAGCACATATGTTTCTTCAATAGAAGTAAATAGGAACCCCTTTCATGTTTATAGAAATTCTTTAAACTTTTGACAAATTATTTTATATAGGTAGAAGATGTTTGGACAGCAACAACAACTTTTGAAGAATCCTTTGATCTAAGCTTCTCAGATGTTTCTCCTGATAACCCCTCTAGTCATATTTCTTTGATTAACTATGAGGAGCTAACTAGAGTCAAACAGTCCTTTAAGTTCATAATATAGCAAGAGCTCTAATTCTTGACACAAATTTAATGCAGCTCCTTTTTAAGTATGTTTTCCTATATCAATTTTATGACCTTGTCACCTGCTATTGGAGGGCTTTCGAGTACAACCAAAAAAGTATTTTCCTCTTTTGAGAAATATTACTAAGACTAAGTTGTCTATTCTAGGAAAATAAAACTTCTGTAAAAACATTTAGTGGATTATGAAGCAGAAGAAGTTAAAGGTAAAACATCTCATCATGAATTCAAGAGCTAAAGAAAGAATTCGACTATTTAAATGATCAAGAAGTTAAACATAAAATAGCCATTGTGTTAATCAAGAAGAACCAAGAGACTCTAAAATAGGACAGTAAGCAACTTAACCAGGAATTCACTAAGGTGAAACAGACAACTAAAGACTAGAGAAAGTTGTTGAAGCTATAAAAGGAAGAAATCAGGCTTTGGAAACTACAAGTCATTTGACTTGTATCAACTTTAAGTCATTTTCCCTATATTAAACAATAAGGTAAAATTAAGTCATTTGACTTATATCAACTTTGAGTACTCCACACAATTTATAAATAATTTACTGGCCATAAGTTAGCCTATTCATTTTTTCAATTCTATTGCCTTTAAAACAATCATCATTTAAACAATTATTTTGGTTTTTATTTCTAAAAACTTTATTCTTATATTTTTATACTTGATCTTTCCCATAAAGTAGGGACGTAAGGCTTCAAATATTTCCTATTATTAAAACATCTATAAGGTTTCCCTTCCAGGTTACATAGCTAATAGATGTTACCTTCCAAAATCCTATAAATTCTAAATGACCTTTCCCAATTAGGAGACCACCTTCCCTACTTTCTGTCTTTAATCCTAAGGGGCAAAATCACCTTCCACACCAAATTACCTTCTTGCGTTTCTCATTTATGGGTTCTTTTATCATAAAACTTCACTATCTTTTCCTTTTATGTAATCATGTTATTCAAAGCCTAAAGATAGACTTAATATAAATCCTCCAATTCCATCATTATTGCATCAAAAGACTCAAACATCTTCGAAGCATTCATTTTAGCCACCATTTTTATAAGGAGAACAATATCATGGCCATAGGTTAAAGTAAAATGACCGACTCCTATAGCAATGCATTTAGAAGTCTGATACGTCTAGGAATGCTGATGGGTTAGGCTGAGCCTAGGCCGCTCATAGCCCGACTCATGACCCAACCCGAATTTATGTTTTTGTAAAAAAATAAAAAATGATGCCATTTGTCTGAGCCCGGCCCGTGACCTAGGGCGAAGCAATCTCGACTTATTGCCCGATCAACCCTGGCCGGCCCGGGCCACATTTTCCATCACTAGATACGCCCATAAAGTCTCAGAAAAAAATCTTATGCCAATCTCTAAGATTCTCCTTTAACACCTTTCCTAGATTTTAATAACTATTTTATTTGAAGCTTTAGTTTGTCCATTAGCTTGAGTTTAGTAAGAAGTTGAATTCAAAATTTGTATGTCATAATTTGTGGCAAAATCTTTAACTTCTTGACTAGCAAACATAATCCCCCAGTCACTAGTTATTGATTGTGTAATTCCAAATTGATGAACGATTTGGTCCTTAATGAGCTTTAGTATGTCAGGTTATTCAACCTTTTTTATGGGTTAAGCTACCACACATTTAGTAAAATAATTAGTTGCCAATTGTTGATAGTCTAAAAGGAATTTGACCCATTTTTCCTAATAGTGAAAAGGCCCAGTAATCTTAAGTTTTAGGAGTTAATTAGATTGCATGAAGAATTCTTAGACATAAAAATTAGTAAGCAAGTCCAAAATATGGAGGCAGGATAGTTAAGACCTGATGGACTTACGGTGGATAGTTAGTCAGAACATAAACACGATGGGGAAGAAACTATGTTTTAATAACTAGACCAAATTTTAAACTGATAAGACAAGATGTTTAAGGTTTAAAAGGCTCAACCAGTATTAAACAGTCGTAAAACTGATTAAATATTTAAAAAATTAAAAATACTTAAAGAAGAATATCCTTAAATATCAAAAAATGTAAAGTTTAATTGAAAAAGATACTATTAAATAAAAACTAATTAGTATATTTTGGTATATAAAAATGATTAGTTTACAAAAACTGATCGATTAATTAATAAACTAGTTAATTTTTAAAAACAAAATTTATTAAATCAAAATAAATCAAAATTTTAAAAATCGAATCAAAAAGTTGACCGATTCAAGGTTTTTATTATAAAATCAACCAAACTGGTTCAGATTTTAGAACATTAGGAAGAAGTTTAAAGTTTAGAAGTTACATCAGAATTGTTTGAGTCGGTCACATATGTGAAGATATATAAAAACACTAGTAAGAGAAAAGAAAAAGGCATTAATTAGACTGCTCAAACATATATAATCTATTATTGTTTTAGTTTTCTTTGCATTTTATACTTATCCTTTACTTAAATAAAATTATTCTTTTAACTCAAATTTTATTTGAATACTCTTTAGCATTTTGGTTACTTTAAAATCTACCCGCTAATTATTTTAAAGCCCACTTATATTAATGTTCAAAAGTTAAGTACATTTTTTTGGAGAATTCCTCCTTGAAACAATCGAATTCTAGGTTAGTGATAAAAGTGATCAAACACTAACAAAATAAGATTACAACTTTTAGAGGAAAGTGGGTTCATTTTTCCAGTAAGGTCAAATGCCCATCCCCTTAAATGGCTATAACTTAATTATATAGTGCATCTTAGAGGTAAGATTTAGTATATTCTTCCACACTTCTAGATTTGTTCGCATCCTTTTGCATATGATATACAATCATTTAGTATTGAATGTTAGTAGTAATTATAACACTTAATGAGCCACCTTATCTTAGTTCCAGATTGATGAGCCCTACATGCCCCCTTATGAATTTGTTTCATTACCATTAATGTCTCAGGCATCCCAAGACATCGTGAAAGAAGTCCATCACTATTTTGCCAAAATAAGACTTCTTCAATCAAATCTAATTATATGAGTTACCTTCTTACCATGGTTGTTCAAAAAGTTTTTAATTTCATCCCTTCAATCTTGATTGGCTTCTTTATTAATGTTAAAAATTTCTAAAGAAGTTCCCATTTTATAAAGAGACGTATGAGGTTTTTCATTGTATAAGAACATATTTATGAATTAGCTCCTTAGACATTCTTAAACCAGAGGCAATTTGAGAGAGTTTATTTGCCTCCTAATTCTCTTCTTGAGGAATATGTTGGAATTTTACCTCATTAAAGAATTATAATAACTAAATGTCAGCAGTATAATAAGGCAATAAAGTTAAAATTATGCACCTATATTCTCCAATTACCTATCGTAATATCAACTAAGAAATGTGGACTTATTTAGCTTCATAATCTGCTAAAAATTCTAACCCCATTATTAGGCCCTTATATTAAACCTGATTATTAGTGCAAAGGAAGTCCATCTTGAGAGAGAATATTTTTTTTGTTTCATTTGGATAAGCAATGACTATTCCAATACTAGTTGATTTCGTATGCTAGAATTAAATTTCAACTCCCAAGGTTTCCTTTCATAATTAAACATTGAATAGTCCAAATCCTTTTAAATTTATATCATTAGGTGGCTTAATAGGATTATTGACTTCTAAGGATAATAAACTAGGTTAAATCTATAAATGTCACGACTTTCCAATTTTCCCAAAAATAATTGGTTTGTTTAGTATAGATTTCACTAAATCCATTTGTGAAACCATGCAAAGCCAATTTTGAAGTAAATAATGTCTTAATTTTGAGCAAGTAAAATATAGGGCCAAACATAATTTCATATGAGGAACATACTTTGTAACATCCCGTTTTCATAAAAAGGGTTGAATTATAGAAACGGGTACACGAGAGAGAGTAATTAGAGAAATTAGGAAAACACATCTCATGCTCATGCATTTGTGAATAGTGATTTTTGCACATGAAAAATATCTGTATATGCATTCATGACATTTTCCCGGTATAGTGGTTAATAAATGTGAATTTTGAAAAATAGGCTTTGTGTGTGTAAAAAT
>JAOQML010018838.1:0-10516 GCA_027568935.1 Erythroxylum urbanii | reverse complement strand
GAAACCGCACACTTCTTGACATGTTGTGATGTATGTTGATTTACCCTAATGTACTAGATTTTTTGTGGGGTGAGGCAATGAAGACATTCACTTATATCTTGAATCAAGTACCTAGTAAGTCAGTCCCAAAGACTCTATATGAGTTATGGTCAGGTGAGAAATCAAGCTTGTGCCCTTTTCATGTTTGGGGATACAAAACAAAAGTAAGGCCCTATAATTCACAATCTAAAAAGCTTGATCTGAAAACTATTAGTGGATACTTTGTTGGGTACATTGTTGATCAAGGTGTTTTAGATTCCATTTCCCATCTCACAAGACCAGAGTCATAGAATCAAATAGAGCTGTCTATTTTGAAGATGAATTTGGTTCTAGTCAAGGGTCAAAAGAAATTGTATGCAGGGAAGAACGTATTCTAATCCCTATACATGTCACTTCCGCTTCTACTAATGACACTGTGATTAAAAAAATCCTAGTAAAATCTCATGATGAACCTCAGAATCAAGCATAAGATGAAGTCATTGATACTGGGGATGATGAAGTTGTTGTGAGGAGATCACAAAGAACACGCAGATCTACCATTCCTGATGACTATATTATCTATTTATAGGAACATGAGTTTGAAGTGGGAGATACTACTGAACTTTTCAATTATCAAGAAACCATGAATAGTCCTCAATTATGATGTGGATGAATGCAATAGAAGATAAGTTGAGTTCCTTATTACAAATTGGACTTTAGGAGTTGGTTGAACTACCTAAACATTGCAAATCCATTGGGTGCAAGTAGGTTTATAAAATCAAGCATAACTTAAGTGGACAAGTAGAAAGGTATAAGGTTAGACTTATGGCTAAAGGTTATAGCCAGAGAGAAGGGATTGATTTCAAAGAAACCTTCTCACCAGTTTCTACCAAAAGTTTCACTATGAATCATCATGGCTATAGTTACTCATTTTGATTTGGAACTCAATCAAATGGATGTGAAGACTGCATTCTTGAATGGAGATTTATATGAAGATGTTTATATGACTCAACTAGTTGGTTTCGAGTTGACTAGTAAAGAACACGTGGTTTGTAAGCTTAAGAAGTCTATCTATGGGTTAAAACAAGCATCAAGGCAATGGTATCTCAAGTTTGATAAGGTTGTCACTGCAAATGGCTTATAGGAGAATGTAGTTAATCAATGTATGTTTATAAAGGTCAATGGGAGCGGTTTCATTTTTCTGGTACTGTATATTAATGACATTCTACTTGCTTTTAATGATACTAATATATTAGTTGAGACTAAACTACTATTATTTAGCCATTTTGATATGAAGGATCTTGGTGAGGTCTCTTATGTACTTGAAATTCAGATTCTTCGAGATAGAGCTAATGGGATTCTTCAATTGTCTCAAAAGACTTACATTGATCAGATCTTGAAAAAATTCAATATGCATTCTTGTTCTCTTGGAAAGGCACTAATAGTGAAGGGTGACAATTTCTCAAAGGCTCAGTGTCCATAATTTGATAATGAGAGAGATAAAATGAAAGTCATTCCTTCTACGTCATTTATAGGAAATCCAATGTATGTTCAAGTATGCACACGCCCTAATATTGCTTTTGTTAAAGACGTGTTGGGAAGGCACTTAAGTGGTCCTGGACTTAGCCATTAGAAAGTGGCTAAGAAAGTCATAAGGTATCTTCAGGATAGCAAGGATCATATGTTGATTTATCGGTGAACTAACACTCTTGATATAGTTAGGTTCAGTGACGCCGATTATATAGGACACGTGGATGATAAAATGTCCACTTCAGGCTACATCTATATGATGGCTGAAGGAGGTATGTCATGGAAATGTGTCAAACAGACACTCACAGTGTCCTCTACAATGGAGTCAGAGTATATGGCATGTTATGAGGCAGCTTGTCAAGTAATATGGCTGCGGAATTTCATTTCAGCATTGGGTATTGTAGACTCTATTTCGAGTCTGCTGAAATTGTATTGTGATAACTCCGCAGCTGTAGCTTTCTCTAAGAACACTAGAAGTACTTCTCACTCAAAACATATTAACATAAAGTATTATTTTGTTAAAGAAAAGGTTGTTGAATCCTTCATTACTGTTGATGAGTATACGCCTATAGCTAGTATGTTAGCATATCCACTTACAAAAGGCTTACCTATATTTGTGTTTACAGAACACATCCCCCACATGGGATTGTTAGGAGCCTAGCTTGATAAGATTAGTAGGAGTTTGCTATTTTATATTTAACATGTTAGTACTTTGAACAGATTGCTTATGACTTATATATATGAAATATGCATAATGATATTTGCAGTCACTTGTTATTAATATTGACATATATATATTGATATACATATACATACTATACATACATATATATATGTATATAGTTTGACGAAATGACAGGTACAAAAGGAGACAAATGCGTAGTCTCAATTATTGTACTGCATGCATGTTGTTTTAATGGTTATTGTCGTATTTGAATATCTCCAGGGCTAATCATATGTATTAAATATATCCTGTAAATATGATATTGCATATGATTTATTTGACTGGCTTTGGATGATGGAGATTGGTGTGGTTGTTTGATTATATTGTCCAAGTGGCAGAATGTTAGAAGTATATAGACTATTATAATCACAACATTAATTCCATATTCACAACCATTAATTTAATTACCTAATCACAACATTAATTCCATATTTACAACCCTATTCTCTTGGTGGTATTTAAATTTATTGTCTAGTTATTGCTCTAAATAGAATGTGAATCTTGGTTGAAAGATTGAACATTGCATTAATGGATTCAGTTCTATATATTGTGGTTATTGCTTACTGCATTAATCCTTCCTCATAGTCTATTATATTTACATCCAATGATAGCACCTCTCCTATTATTAGAGAAGGATTTTTTTATCTTGTCGAAAAGTCTCATATTAAATATAGTATTAGTTTTCCCATCACTTAAATATAACCTTTTCATTAGTTAGCAAATTTACCTCAACTATTACTTAAGACATTCTAACTTGGCAAATTCTTAGTTGCAGTATTAAACAAGGTAAACTCTATTTGTTGGAATTGAAAAGATGGACGACAAAATTTACTCATGTATATAAAACAAGTAATGAAGAGAAATCTTAAAAAACTATTTGGTTGTGATAATAATGATTAGGGCATCTTTCTTTAGGACACATTAGAAAATTATAACCATATCTTCTTTTAGATTTAAATGATTCAAATTTCATTAAAACATTTGTGAATTGGCTAAAAGCCACCATATTTCTCATTTACTAAGTTTAAATAAAGTTTAGGACATTTTAGTTATTTATTATAATGTACAAAGACATGTAAAATTTCCATCTATTTCTAAATCTCGTTATTTTATGAGTTCCATAGACACTTAGTATCAGAAACATAATCGTGTTTGGAAAACTAATAATGTCATGCAGTTCATAAATATGTCCTTTGGTAAACTTCTAAACCAATATAGGACTTAAAATCAAACTTCTTCTACCTATACTTTGTAAAAAATATGGCTTGGTAGAAAGGAAGAATTGAAAAATACTAAAGGTAAGTTGTGCCTCCCTCTTTAGTATAAACAACTAATGTCAAATCATATATATATCTTATAAATCTGACACCATTCTAAGTAACAAATCTTCAAACACCTTAACAAAAGATGCAATCCTTATTTTCAATTCCCCATCTCTCAAATCTTAAATATTGAGTTTTTGTTTGTACAATGTATGTTTACATTCCCAAGGCTTTAAACTTGATCCATGTGCAAATTGATGTGTTTTTTTGGATATTTAGATTTTAAAAAGGGTATTAGTGTTTTTATCCATAAAATCAAAAGTTAAATTATGACTTTAGGCTTTTTTTTGTATGAGTCAAAACCTAATTATTTAGAAAGAGCTTTAATACATTCCATTTAGGGAGAGAACTCTGGTGAAAGAAATGTGTCAAAAGAATATAATGAATGAGATGAGTTTTTGAAGCTAGAAGAAGTGAATGAAAGGCCTGGTGGAAAATTGTTAACAAAATTATAATAGCATTCATATGGCATTAATCCATTCTAAAAATACAAATTTTCCTATATTGATGCCACCAATTGAAGAATCAAATCATAATTTCAATCATTGGGTATTCTAAAAACCTATATTTGATTATTCAAGTGATATAAATGCTACACTTTGATTAATCTTTTGTTTCCCCTAAAAATTTATCTCTAGGATATCCACAAAGATTGAATAAGGGTATCCTAATTAACAATATGAACATCTCCTTAAAGACGATGATAAATACCTAATCAATGATTTTTTTTCTCTAGTATAGATTCTTTAAATCATATTCACTTACTATTAATCAGTTGTCTAATGTATCTATTCCTACTAGTGTGTAGGAGTCCTTGGAAGATTCAAAATGAACTAATATAATAAACAAAAAGATGGAGGCTAAAAAGGACACTTTACATGGGAGCTTGTATCATTACCTAAAGGAAATAAATAAATTAATTTTAAATTGGTGCTTATGGTAAAATTTAGAGAAAAAGGAAGTATTGGTAGGTACAAAACAAGGTTGGTTATGAAGGAGTGTACACAAAGGTACAGGGTGGATTACCAAGATACTTCAACATCATTAACTAAGCTTTATGCAATTCACATTTTGATATCTATAGTAGTAAATTATAAATAGCCTTTGCAAAAATTAGATGTTAAAATCAAATTTCTTAATAAGGATTTAGAGGAGGAAGTGTATATGGAACTACCATTAGGTGTGAAATATAGTTCTTTGAGTTGAAATGAAGTTTGTAAATTGAAGAAATCATTGTATAGGCTTAAACAAATGTCAAAAGCTTGGTTTTGGAGATTCTATTATAACATAAAGGAATTTGGTTATAAGCAAATTAGTTTAGGTCATACTTTTTTTGTAAACATAAGGAACAAAAGATGATTGTATATGTTAATGACATGGTATTGATAAGAGACGATACATATGAAATGAAGTTGTTATGAGAATATTGTTTACTGAGTTTGAAATGAAGAATCTGGGATAACTTAAATACTTTTTAGGAATTGAAGTTGCAATATGAGATTGAGGGATTTTTCTTTCACAAAGGAAGCATATACAAGATCTTTTCACTAAAAATGGTATGATTGCTTGTAAACTAATAGTAATGCTTATAAAAGTGATTCACAAGCGTGGAAGTTTTCAAAATCAAGTTCTAAAAAACATAAGTTTCTACTAATGATTGGTTGAAATATTAATTTATTTATGACATATGAGGCCAAATATAGCCTATATTGTGAAATTTGTAAGTCAGTTTATGCTTATGTTGAATGAAGAACATGTGAATGTAGTATATCAAATCTTAAGATATTTAAAAGGTGCCATGGGAAAAGGTTTATTATTCTTACAAAAATAATGTTTCTAACATTGAGGGATAGGAGGATATTGAATGGCTGGGGGGTCAGGCAATCAGAAAATGTATTTCTAGTTACATCTCTTTTTTAAAAGTAATCTCATTACTTAAAAAAGCAAGAAGAAAAAGGTTATTGCACTGTCTAGCACAAAAAGTTGATTTATGAGATACAGATCATAGCGTATGTGAACTATTATGGACCAAAAGTGTTGTAGAGGATTTGAGAATTGGATATGAAAATTAAGGTAGCTATTGAGATTGTACAAAATCTTATACAATATGATCGTAACAATGACATTGAAGTTAATCATCACTTATTAAGGAGAAGTTAGATCAAAAGATTATAAAGTTCACATTTTTTTGTCAAAATTTTAGTTAACTAATATTCTTATAAGAGAAATTTGAGGAAAGGCATTTAATGACATAATTTTCAAGTTGCACATCACAGATAATTTACAAGTTATGCATCATAAATAGTTATGCTCTAACTTTAGGGAGAGTGTTGACATAAGTTATCTAGGGGTTGATTTAGGAATTGAGTTCTTAATTATAAGATTCTAGCTATAAGTTAATCAATTTTATATATTACCATAGGAATATATAGTTTCCATATAATAAGAGGTTTTCTATTTTTTAAATGTGATTGCACCCATAAATTTGCTATATTGCAGAAGAAGAAGAATAAAATGAAAAGTTATTATTTAGTGGTCAACATGAGCATGGTCATCGAAGAAGAATATGGTATGCATAACTCTCCTAATTAAATGCATCATTGAGTATAATCTTGAAGTATATCTAGGAAAAATATCCACTAAACCTCACAAAGCTTGTCTCATATGGTCCTCGATAAAAGAAAATATATAAAATATTATCCTTTTTATAAAAATTACTGGAAATGAAGATTATATAGACTTAAAAAAGGGTTTATTGGTTTATTTTTTAAATGACAATTATTCTATTCTTGTCTCACTAGTTTGCAATGAGAGGATAAGGGAGTATAAGAAAGAAAGATCACACTTACGATATTGATGGTATAAACAATCTCATTAGGGATGACATTTAAGCCCAAACTTGAAATAAAAAAAGATTGATTGGTTTATTTTAGAAATGACAATTAATCTAATTCTTGTCTCACAAGCTTGCAATAAGAGGCTAACAGAGTATAAGAGAGAAAGATAGCATTTGTAATACAAATAGTATAGGCAAACGCATTAGGGATGGAATTTATGCCTGGGCTTGAAATCAATAGGCTAGGTCTAGGTTGACTACATCAAAATAACCCTTCTTTGAAAAACTTTGGTAGTGCTCTTGGATTTGTTTCCCTTTAAATTGTAAAGTAGTCAAACAACATCATTTTGCTTTTGAAACAAAACGACTTCATTTTTTGATCTCCTTGTTTCATTTACAATGAAGTAAATAATGTTGTTTGAAGCAAAACAATGTTGTTTTATCCTTACACTATTTTAAATCTGATGAAGTAGATGACATTATTTTAATCTAGGTATTGTCGCCCCTCTCTTGCTCTCAGCCTTTAATAAATGTTGCTTCCCTCTTTTGTCTTGCTCTCATTGTCACTAATGCCCGTATGCCCTCCTCTACCATTCTCTCACTACCAACCCTTTGTCACGTCTCCCCTTCATTACACTAACCCTTTGCACTCTCTCTAGGTTCTAGCCATTCCTTTACTGTGTCACCCTGCGGAGTTGCCTTGCTATCCCACTTCCCTACTGTCATCTTTTTTTGCTTCTTCTCTAGTCACCCACCAAGGTAAAGTTCTTGAATCTTTTGACTGAAAATTTAACTTGTGAAATGCTAGAATTTCTAAAATTGTTTCCATTTAAAGGGTGTTTTTATAGACTTATACGGTCACATACATGGGCTTATACGTGAGCATGTAAGTGATTGTGAATTTTAATAACTTACACGGTCATATACACACTTTTGTATGTGACCGTGTACGTATGATTAGGTGACATACACAATCATATACACATTTATATATGTGAACATGTATGTATGGAAAAAATTTACAGCATCTGTTTATATGACTGTGTAAGCCCGTGAAGACACTTACATGCCCATGTGTGTTGTGTGACATGATCTAATTGACTTACACAGTCACATACACGCCTATATGTGTTGTGTGACATGATCTCAATGACTTACTCAGTCACAAACTAGCTAGTGTATATAACCGTGTAAGTCACTGATATGTGATAATGGATAAACTTTAAATATATGATTATTATTTATGTTCTCCTATTCTCTCCAATGTTTATCAATTATCAATTATGGATATAAATAACATATATATTTATATATTGATTGTTTTAGATGAATAACCATATTCCTTCCATGAAGAGTTATAATTCAATACCGAAGACAGAATTAGAAACTTCTAATATTGTACCAAGTGAATATAGGAGTCAAGTAAATTGAAAAGTAAAATTTGGAATCACTTCAATAAGACTATATCAGTGGAAGGAGGAGAAAAGATGAATATAAGTACCCTCAAAAGATGTGGGCTGAGAGTTTAAAAAGTGAAACCTCAAATTTAAAGAGACATATGGTTTCGCGCAGTAGAAAAAAGATTGTATTAAGACGTCAAGATTTTTTTATCCTTAACCTTATGAGAGGGAAGAATGAAATGACTGCAACATCGTAAGACAGTAACAAATCAAGATTTTTTGTGACTTCTATGGTAATTGGTGATGAAAATCCACTATCTATAGTTAATACCAGAAGATTTATGATGTTTTGCAACTTATTACAACCAACCTTCAAGGTTCCAAATAGGAATACATTGAAGAAGGAAATTATGAAGATATCCAAAAGATAAGAAGAAAGAAATTTTAAGAACATTGTCAAGTATTGAAGGACAGATTGTCATTACAATATACATGTGGGCAACTGATAACCAAAAAAAGAGTTATATGGTTGTGACATCACATTATATTGACAATAACTGGACTCTACATAATAAAGTTTTTAGGTGATTCATATTTTTAATATTCTTATCATTTACTTTTTCAATATATTATGATTAATGTTGGTCATATTTGTATATGGTAGGTTCATTTATATGCTAGCACCATATGCAAAAAAAAGTTGGAAACCTTGTTTAGAGACTGTTTGATAGATTGTACTATTGACACCAAGTTGTCCACCATAACATTTGAAAATTATAGCACGAATGATGTTATGATTGAAAAGTTGAAGAATAAGATACGAGTTAGGAGCTTGTTAGTTGGTCGAAGGTTCTTCCACATTTGTTGTTTCTACATAATCTAAATTTGATTATGAAGGATGGGATTGATACGATAAAGGAAATAGTACATTCGATTTGGAATAGTATAGTATATTAGAGTGCAACACCTAAAAGTGTTGAGAAATTTTAAAAAACTGCACAACAATTACACATTCTGGGTATGAAGAAGTTGGTTTTGTACTGTCTAACCAGATGGAACTCAAACTTCAAGACGTTGGAATCGATAATCCAATATGTTGATGTGTTTACCAGACTAAGACAAAGAGATTCTTAGTATTTACATGCCTACAGAAGACCAATGGGAGTTGGCTAGAGCACTTTGTGTGAAATTGGAATTATTTTATAATGAGATTAAATTGTTTTAGAGAACAAAATATCTAACTTTGCACTATTGCTTTAGCACTATATATGAGATAAGGAAATGTTTATCTAATTGGATGTTTGATTCCATTGATTTTATTCGAGTTATGGCATAGTAAATAATGGAGAAGTTGAATTCTTATTGATATATGGTTGGACATATTGTTACAGTCTTATATCTGCTGGACCCTAAGTACAAGATGGAGGGAGGTAATTTTATATATAATATGTTATATGGTGATCAAGCTCAAGAGCATATATATGTCATTAAACAATTATGGTATGATTTGTTTAATGATTATTAACTTAGAATGGACAGAAATCATAATTTGGATCACAGTGTTCAAGTTATTTAATTATAACTTCAGTTTTAGGTTTGGGCTCATCTTCTAAGAGCAATTTCTTACATTCACTTACAAAATTTATGAAAGCAAAATCATATAATATGATCAAGTTAGATAAATATTCAACAGGAGATTGTGTGGCCGAAACTAGGGGTGTGCAATTCGATGCATTATTATGATGGAAGAGTTGTGGAAATAAATTTTCAATCATGTAAGTAATTGCATAAGACCTAGCTATTCTATCATTTACCGTTGCTTCAAAGTCTATTTTTGACACTGGTGGTTGGGTTATTAGTCCTCATCATGTTCAACTTCATCCTCGTACTGTGGAAGCCCTTATATATACACAAAGTTAATTAGATGATGAAGATATTAAGGGTAAACTCCATTCTTTTTGATATATCAGTTTCGTCTATTTTTTTATATTATCTTACCTTATATTATTTTTTAATTTGTATGTTAATACAACCACAGGTACAGATGCAGAGATGACTACTCATACACATACTTATATTCATTGATCAAATGTACATTATTTTGATAAAATATTTAATGATGAAGGTATATTAAATTATTTATTAATTTTTACCATGTGCATAATCTTCCTTTATTACATTACTAAATATAATGATTTTACATATAGAAGAAGTGATGCAAACTATTGATGATCCTAACTATAACAATTAGTCTCTAGTCTCAACTATCAGTCCCTTAAAGTCCCAAACTCCCAGTCCAAAACATTATTTCATAATTTTATCTTGAATTTTTGTAAATTGTATAGTTTAAAAATTTTGGATAATCATTTTTTAAAATTATGTCATCAAATAATGAATTTGCTATTATCATCAATTAATTGAATTGATCACTTTAATTATAACATTTTCTTTCACATATCTTCTTTTATTAATTAATTTGGTTTCATCTTATTTATTTCATCAATATATGTATATTTTACATATTCATTCATTATAAAATCTCAATTTTTATTATTCAACTGAAATTTGTAACTTTAATTAATTGAATCGATCTCTTTAATTATATTTTTTATTTCATTTCCTATAAACCTATCCTTTTTTATCAATGAGTTTCCTCTTATTCAATTGGTCAATATATGTACGTTTT